>CP136871.1:2110619-2273119 GCA_033000465.1 Sciaenops ocellatus | reverse complement strand
ACCTGAGATTTCATGTTAAGCTCTCCTCTTTCACCGGGGGACGACTGAGTCTAACAGTGCAGGGAGGACTGAAGACAGGAATGAGTGACAGATGGAGAGAGACGGGGGTGATGGGCAGAGTGATGGAGAAGGATGGAGGATGGAAACAAGACTGAAACCTCCCTGATAGGGAAAGAACGCTGCAGATGTGAAGAAACCAAAGAGTGACAGAGACAAAGAGATAAACGTCTGGAAGGAGGACGGCGCTCAGTCTCTGCCCGCTCTCCATCCATCAACTTCCTGCTCCGACTCTTACGCCGTCTTTTAGTTGGACCAATCAATAACCTTATCTGCCGTCACGTGACGATGCGGAGGCTTGCCACGCGGCTGCCAAGTCTACTTAACTCTAATGACACTTTTCTCGCCGCGTCCATTGCTGCAGTGACTAAGATTTATAAAGCGCATCCATCTCCAAGAAGCAAGATGACTGACGTCAGAGAGACGGCGGATGGCGGTTGCACGGTCGACTTACCGCGCTGATTTAAAAAGAAAAAGAAACGTGGCCTGCTGGAGGATTTATATATTAATTCAATTCTACAACAGCCGTAAAGGTCAGCTTTTGTTCTGCTTGGTTTCATTTTATTTCGGCGCCCTGCAGGTTTCCCGGGTTGTGTAAATTAACAGAGGCCGCCTTTTGATCACTCAGATCCCACTGTGTCAGCACACTTCTCCTGATTACAGGCTGGATGAAGCTGATTGGCTGATTATAAAGGGTCAATAAATTGATTTAATGAGAGCCAATCGCAATAGAGCATCCCGGGGAGCAGTAGACGTAGAGAGAGGTTTATGTCCTGCAGGGTCGGGATGACGAATGCACAAAATGTTGATGAGAGAAAGAAGCTACCAACAGTTTGGTGCATCTCCAGCGAGATGTGATCAAAAGTGAACACACACACACACACACACACACACACACACTCATAAATGTACAAATGCTGCATGCAGATTCATTTCATGCAGCCACGCAGCCTGTGTCGCACGCTATAGGCAAAACACGCCCGTGCAGTGGTGATGTAGTAGTGCTGACCTGGTGTTATCAGAGTCGATGGTGTGAAACAGCTTCTCCAGCTCTTCCTCGTTCAGCGTGCCATCGGAGAAGAAAGCCTGGAACTCGTCCAGAGACAGCTTACCATCATCTGCAAAACACACACACAAACAGGTCAGCGGGAATTCATTTGTAGTAGAAAGCATCCTCACAACAAGACCTCCATCCATTCTCCTGCAGGATCCCGAGGCGCTCCCAGGCTAGATGGACAATGTAGTCCCTCCAGCAGGTTCTGGGTCTGCCCCGGGGTCTCAAAACACCTCCAAAGGGAGACACTCAGGGGGATCCTGATCAGATGTTGAAGCACATCAGCTGGCTCCTTTCGACATGAAGGATCAGCGGCTCTACTTCGAGCTCCTCACCCAATCTCTAAGGCTGAGCCCGGCCACCCAGCGGAGGAAGCTCATTTCGGCCGCTTGCATCTGGGATCTCATACTTTCCATTTCTACCCAAAGCTCATGAGCAGAGGTGATCAGATCAGATCAGATCAGATCAGATCAGATCAGGGGCGTCCCTCTCTACCTTCAAAAACCTCCTGAAGATCCAGCTGTTCATAGAGGACCTCCTCTCCAACACTACCAACAACTGGACATGATTCACACACTTATTTAGAGCCTTAAATTGTTTCTTGTTCAGTTCTAGTCATTGCATTATATTGTATACATTTGACCATGTTGGATATTTTCCTGCAGGTATCAGCGTTTCATGTAGTACTCCCCTGTTTGGTTTCTGCCTCTCTCACATGAACGCATGAAAAAACTCAGTTCACTGAGCCAGATGATGACCAGCTCTGTGGTCACTGTTCAGTTTATCAGCGTCGTCCGTGCAACATATTTTTCTTCAGTATCTTCTAGTTATTAATTTGTCTTTTGCTGTCTTGTTTGTGCTGAGGAACATTATCCTGACATTTAATACCTGTTTGCTTTGCTGTGCCATGTTCCCACCCTCACAAACACATACCAACACGCTCAGTGTGATTCCTGCCTTCAGTGCTTTCTCAAGCTGCTGTAAAATCAATCCAGCATGAGCTCCAGTCTGCTCCAGACCTTTAGCTGTGTCCCTGCTGTCTGTCTGTCTGTTTGCACCTTAGTAAACACACAATACCGATCATGTTTGAACCTTCAAGGCTTTATGGAAACACTGATGACAACAAGCTCACAAAACAATACTGGATATCTCCATACATCCATTTCCTTCCTCGTATCCCAGGTTGGGTCGTGGTGGCAGCATGTTTAGCAGGTAACCTTGTGCAAGGAACCTTTTACCTATTGGTTCTTCAAAGAACCAGTTATTGCAGAGGGTCAACTTAAAGATCCAGTAATCAGTTTTCCAAAGAACATTTGAAAAGAACAAAGTTTATGAAGCGTAAAAAGGTTCTTCAAAGCACCAAAAGTGCTCCAATTGTGACTAAAAGAACATTTTTTTGTACTTATTTCCCCAAAGAACCTTAAACAGCAGAAAAGGGTTCTTTTTTCGGTTCTTACCTATTGGTTCTTCCCAGAATTTAGTGTAAATATTATCTGCCCCTTCTTTTGGGGGTTTTTAAGGATAAAAAGGTTCTCCAGAGCACTTATCAAGAACCAGTTTTTCTGAGAGTACGCAGAAACTTTTTAAAGTTTGTAACTTTTTACAGGGTCGATGCACATTTGGTCTCATGTGGGACATTTTTGTGAAAAATAAACTCAGGTGTACAAAAATGAATTCCTCCTGTTCCTGGATTTTTCATTGTGCTGGAGTGGTTTCATCCATCTCATACCAGCAATTCCTTCTTCCCATGACAACAATCCTTTTCTAAACTTAACTAAGCAGTTTGAATTATTGGGTTCATGTGAAGTCTGACTTAATTAATCAATAGTAAAAGCTCTTTTTATTCCAGCACAACAAACTTTTTGCTGTTTGATTGTAATGCAGTGTGAGTCTTTTCTGTGGCGGTGAAGTGGCTCTGCAGTGGGGAGTAGTTATTCACGGCCGTGACTCCATCCTGTATCTGCTTTGCTAGTATGCCTGACTGTCTGTCTCACCACATGATGCAGAGCTAGATATCAAATATTAATTCCCTTGCCCTCAAAGTGTGTTTGTCCTTGAGTGTGGCTGACTGAATGCAGCAGGTTGAGCTGTGGGACCACTGCAGAGCGCCGGGAAACCACAGGGACAGAAGAACTGCAGCCTTACAAAGGGATGACTCTTAAATCTGCCTTATCTGCTGCTGTTTGTCACGATACACGACGAGGCAAACATATGTTTATTTCTCCACCAAAAATTCCTCCAATGTCATTAGCACTTTCTGTCTTTCTGTTTTTGGCCTCCTGTGGCTGAGATACAGTGAGCTGCACTCTGACTCAAGTTTTGACCACTCAGGAGAAAAGGCTTCACACGGTTTTCAAGACAGCTACTAACAAACTTCCAGGACCTCCACAACCAAGCCATCCACCTCACCTTATACTCGCCTCCTCATTAGTCTCACCATGTCTTTTATCCCTCCTCTCTTCCAGCTCCTCGTTAGAGAAAGCTGACTCTCAGATGTTGTGCCATGCTGATTTCTGCTGCACACAATGACGCCGGGGTTCGAAACGCCTTCACAAACCACTTTCCTTTAGTGACGCTTGGCATAACCTTTCCTCAACAGAAGGCGTGTTTGTTTGAGGCGGACTTCTGAAATGCCACTTCTTGTGTTCACAGCATCAGTCCCACTCTGCCTGCCCACCCGGGCTTGACTGTTTATTTGGACTCTGTGGCCGTGACTATTTCTAACCTGCCCTTCTCTGGCGCAGCACTGAGGCAGCACTGAAAGCAGAGGCACTGGTGTTTAATTCAGCAGTGACCCAATTTACTGCATGCAGCCAGCTAGCCTGGTTAGACCCACTTAGGAATTCTCCAGTAACACACTAGAAATGCAGCAACACACACCATTCAAGCAAAGCAGATCGCTAGCTAACCCCATTTCCTAAAGCATGAAATACACCCAAATTACACGTCCAACAAAGACCTTTGGTTTCTCTAATCCATGGCTCATTATACCACTGTCAAATGCTCAAGTATGTTTCCTCACTTAATATATTTTCTCTATTTTTATTATTGTAAATTAACACTGAAGACATAAAAACTATTAAATAGCAAATATAGAATTATGTAGTAAACAGAAATGTGTAAACAAAAAATATGACATATTTTAGATTCTTTCGAGGTCGTCACCTGGAATGGTTTTCCAACAGTCTTGAAGGACTTCTCATGCTTTTCCTTCACTCTGCGGTCCAACTTAACCCAAACCATCTCAGCTGGGTTTAGGTCAGGTGACTGCGGAGGTCATCACTCATCACTCTCCTTTCTTGGTCGAACAGCCCTCACACAGTCTGGAGGTGTGTTCAAATGATGTCCCACTGAGCTCAAACCAGATGGATGGCATGTCTCTGCACAATGCTGTGGTAGCCATGTTGTGCACCAGCACCTCCACACCATCAACATCACGTCCACCTCCATGCTTCATGGTGGGAACCACACATATAGATACCATCTGTTCACCTTCTCTGCATCTCACGAAGACAAAATCACAGATTTGGACCATCCAGATTTCCACTGGTCTGATGTCCATTCGTTGCGTCTGTTTGTCTTCTTCTTCTTGGTCTCCTCAGCATTTTTTCGACCATGACGGTGTGATTGACACAGTCTCCTCTGAAAAGCTGAAGTTCACACGTGTCCGCTACTTGAACTTGTGGTGGGCTCGAATCTGAGCCGCTGTTAATTGGTGAAGTCCTCATGAGAGCCACCTGTTAATTGAAAACTATTCCAGGTGACGACTTCATGAAGAATGTGTAAAGCTGTCCACAAAGCAGAAGGCTACATGAAGAATCTAAGATATAACATAAAACATATTTTGGTCTGTTTACACTTTGTTAGTTTACTCCATAATTCCATATGTGTTATTTCATAGTTATGATGTCTTCAGTTTTAATTAACAATGTAGAGAGCGACAGGAACAAAGAAAAAACTAAATTATAACTCGTACTATATTGTAATACAACGTGCAGCTTGCATGTTCTCATTTTGCATTCACCCAACACGGCAGCTGGGCGTCACAGTCAGTTACTGAACAGCGTTCACAGAACATTTCAGTTGCTTCCCATGAACCAAGTCGTGCTTCTCCAGCCACCTATTTGCCCCGTAACAGAGGAGGTGATGCAACAGCCAAGAGCATCCCGTCTCCTCCAAATGAGACACTCGATTTGCTGAAATTGCCATTATTTTTCTGTCCAAAATGGTCGATGGAGGGAAATCATTTTGATGCAAAGGAAATGAGCCAAACTCAAAAACTTCTAAAATACGAGAAAAAAGGAGGAAATGAGGAGCCACTCCGGGCAAATCTCAAATGCAAAATATTACCAGGCCATTTCCAGTATTGATGCTAAGCTAACCCAACCAGCTGTAGGTTCATTTATTCATTCATTCAAGGTACGTGGAATTATAAGGTGGATACTTGTGTACCAGCAAAGTGGCAACCTCCAGTGAAACCATTGCAGAACTGCAGTTCCTCCTGTCGTCCACTTGAGGCTGGCTCCAGAAGTGAGTCAGTCTCCATAAGTCCCCATGTTCAAATGTCCAACTTCACAGCAGAAATAAACATGTTTACAGCCTGGTACAAAAAACAGTTTTGGTCTCTATAGCTAATTTCCCCGTTCATGACAACTGTACTGAGGGTGAATTTTTATACAACTCACCTGTTCAGATTATATTAAGGCTTAAAGTTATGCAGGGTTAAGAGCGTGGACGCTTTGATTGACAGGTGGGTGTCGTTACAGGTGGCTTTTTTGAGCAACCAGGCCCAATGATCCACGTCTTCTGGTAGGACTACCACCATTCTTCATACTGTCATTGGTAGGTTCTCTAAAGTCAGCAGTGTCTTCTCCCTGAAACTTCGACCACCTACTCACTCTGATTACCTCTGTCACGTTTCCTACAGGTCGATTCTCTTATTGTGCATTGATGCATTTGGAGTCTTTTTGTACTAATACGTGGTCCTGTACTGCTAATGTAATGGCATCATGAGATTAAATTAAAGAAACCACACATGCACACACAGACCTTCGTGGACAGAGTGTACTGTGTACCTAATCAGTGTAATGGTTTAGGTCTTTGTCTTTTTTTTCTGCATTCTACAAGTCCTGTCTGACTCAGACTCTTTAAAGAGATAATAGTTTGTTGTTATATTTACCCACTTTTACTGGCAGTAAATTGTTACCCAGTCTTTGTTTTAAGTACAATGTAATATACTCTGTTGTTCCCAATCTGCCCGTAGAGCTGGGAAAGGGATTATTAGAATGATTTCAAAGTGGATACTGACGGTAGGGTTTGCTTTTCTGAATAAGTGATGAATTCATGAATTAACAATCACTACACACCTCACAGAACAGTTCATATGAAGTTATTTGAAAGGAAAACTTCCCTCCACATAATGTAGAATTAATGAAACCCTGCTTTATTTCCTCATAATGCCATTGATGTGTCATTATAACGCCCTGAGGATGAGTCATAACTAGGATGGCATTTCCAGACCTCTTCTTTCATCAGAGTTCTTCATTTGGAAAATACCAACAAGGAAATCATGAAATACAAAAAAGAAAGCCCCTTCCTGTTCAGCCAATCATGGAGATCTACATAACCGCTGTGCCGTCTGTAGTGTTGCAAATTACAGGTGGTGTAAATGCCACGGACGCACCCCGTCATTTTCAGGCTGCAGTGAAGTGATTCAAGATTTGATTCACCTTTGTAAATATTGCAGGTTTTAATGCTCGTTGTTGAAGTACGACTGATTTAAGTGAATACAGCAACCAGCCGACTGAAAGTCAAATGTCAAGTTAAACAGACTGCAGCTGCCTTCGCTCTGATCACTCACTCTGTGTTTATTGGTCTGTGTTAGTATGTTCTAATCATCTGACGCTCTTATTTGGTACTATTGGAATAATTTAACTCTAAGATGATATTCAAACAAATGATTTGTAAATCAACCTTTACTACACAATCAAACTAAACAAACTCAAGCCTGGTGATGAGGTCAATGCTTAGTCATCAAGCAAAAGGTTGCTCAAACAAACCATCTGTAACGACACCCACCTGTCAATCAAAGCGTCCACACTCTTAATTCTGCATAACTTCAAGCTGAATTGTATTTCATTACTTGACGCCTGTAGCTAGAGACCTGTGTCAAGTCAGATCCAAATATTCAATACACTCGGGTCAGGTAAGGTCCTGTTTGATTGGTGCAGGTCTCAGATCTGCGGGTCAATATGTCTAATGGGAATCCAAGCTGACTGACAACAGCTTTGATCACATAGTCCACATACAACTAGGATTGGGTTTCAATAGTTGTTTCTCCATCGCTAATGAAGCTCTCATTGAACCTTTTATGATTTATTGAGGCATCTCATTTATAGCCAGCTTTAATGACCGCCTGTGGACAGCCAGAGCTCCATGACACTACTTCATACTTAAACAGAGAATGTCAGAAAACGGTGGATTGCTTCCTCCGGCTTGGGAGTGAGTTGCTGCCCCAAACGAAGGAGTTCAAGTATCTCGGGGTCTTGATGGGAAAATGGAGCGTGAGATGGACCGGCAGGTTGGTGCGGCATCTGCAGGACAACTGTTCGACGTTGTATTGGACCGTTGTGGTTCAGAGGGAGCTGAGCCTGAAGGCAAAGCTCTCAATCTTCCAGTCCATCTACGTTCCAACCCTCACCTCTGGTCATGAGCTTGGGTAGTGACCGAAAGAATGAGATCGCGGATACAAGCGGCCGAAATGAGCTTCGTCTGCGGGTCGGGCTCAGCCTTAGAGATAAGGTGAGGAGCTCGGACATCCAGAAGGAGCTCGGAGTAGTTCAACATAGTAGTGGTTCAACATCTGATTAGAATGAACACCTAGGGGGTGCCTTCCTTTGGAGGTGTTCCAGACCCAGAACCTGCTGGAGGGACTACATAGCCCATCTAGCCTGGGAACACCTCAGGATCCTCCAGGAGGAGCTGGAATGTGTTGCTTGTTGTCTTGCAGACAGACCTGACATAGTCTGAACTCAGATGTTTTATAAATCACCATCATGATGTAGTTATTTCCTTTCACTCCATTGATTGCAATCTAAAGACGTTTGGGTTCATAGCATGGGTCCTGTGAGCGTTTGGTGGGAGCACAGGGTAACGGCACATCTCTGTCACTGATGTGCTGTTTTGGTCTGTTCTTCACGCGACTTCAAACCCAACCAGGAGCGTTTTTTTCCTCCAGACTTTGTTAACTTGCTCAGATTTGGTCATTTTTTCTTGGCTTAAGTGCTTCTAAATATGTAAATATCCTACATAGTTATTTTGTTTCCCTTCTGGTGGGGTTTGAAACATTGACTAAAACATCAGCGATTAGCTCTGGCGGCCGCAGTGCACAGGGAACGCATCGCATCCGTGCCCAGTAGAATTTGGCCGTAAGTCTTTATTTCAACTCCAACCCACAGTCCTTTGCTGCATGTCATCCTCTCTCTCTCTCTCCACTTTCCCCACAAATCCCAGCTCTTGAATAACACCAGCGAGTGGAGCCTCTGTTTGACTAGCGCCAAGGGAGGCCATGTCTTCTGGTACCATCAGGACGGTATGAAAGGGTTGAGGGCCAGCACTCTTGAGTAGAGATGTCAGGATTTACTACACAAGATATTCACTAATTCAGGCTCGGTGTGTGTGAGAGAGAAAGAAATAGAGGGAGGATGGTTGGAGCGGTGGACCTACTGCGCTAACTGCTCTCTCTTTTCCTCAGTACAGACTAAAGAGAAGCAATTAGCGCTTCTTCCTTCTTCCTGCTGGGCTCCACATCCTGCACAAAGCACTGAGGGGGAACAGAGGCCGAGCAGCCGAGCCTTCAGCGCTCATGTTTGTTCCCGAAGAAGACATTCGCTCTCGGTTCTCCCGTCTTTCTCGCTTGTTTGTCATTATTTTTTGGGGCGCAACATGATGGGTTGTCATAGCAACAAGAAGAGGAGGAATTGACCCTCCTTTCTCCCTCTGTATACACCATTAACACACACACACACACACACACACACACACACACACACACACACACACACACACACACTTCTGCATCTTTTCCTTCTCTCTGCTGTTTCCTCGTCTTCCTGCAGACTTCCAGCTATCTCGATTTAACCGTTTCTCATCTTCCTCTTCATCTCTTTATTACTTCCACAGCCTCAATCAGCTCTGTCAGTGAGCGGGAGGGTTCTTTGCTCTACGAGCTGGTATTTCAGCGTCTAAATTACCTCACTTTTGCAAATAATTCTTATCAGCGTGAGAGGAAACTGTGTGTGTGTGTGTGTGTGTGTGTGTGTGTGTGTGTGTGTGTGAGAGAGAGAGAGTGAGGCTGCCAGTGAGCTGTTTCATCTGATAGATGAGGAACAGGAGTGATTTTCACTGAGCTGTCAGCTCTTGTCCTTTCTCCCTATCCATCACTGCAGCCCACCTGGAACACACACACACACACACACACACACACACATAATATTTTGGCGTCTCACTTAGCGCTCCCTCAAGAAACGTTGTTATAAAAAAAAAGGAACAGCGGCCAACCAATCAGCTTCCATGGCTGTTGACTCTTTCAGGGCGTCACACCTTTCATTGACTGCCGTCTTTGCAGTCTGATCCCACATTAATTACACACACACATTCACAGTAACACACCATGCTGCTCACTATTCCTGACCAACACCAATCAGAGTAAGCAAAGGCGGCAATCAAACTGGCCCCTAAACATTCATGTTTCATCTACACGGACGTCAGGAACCCCCCTGAGATGATCATCAACTCCAAACCAAACATGCAGGAGATAACTGTGAACATAATTCACAGACAAAAGGCTTCAAACAACAGCTCCTGCTGTAATCATTCATTCTTAACCTTGATTTGGAGGACTAATCTAACACAAATCTGTGATTTAACACTTCAAATAGAATCCGTTCTGTTTGAAATCATGAATATTTATTCATTTCTGTTCATAAGAAGAAAAAAAAACTTGTTACTTTCTTTTTGTTGCCTTACAGAAGTAAACACGGTGTCACTAAAGTCAGAGTTCACAGCTTCATTTGTGGCTGCGCCTCCCTACAAGACTCCTCCAGACTAAGTCTGTTTGTTTCTACACAGCCACATGTTAGTCAATAGGTCAGGCATACAGCAGCCGTTACTTAAAGACGTACGTACACCAGGGTCACAGAAAAGGCTGTTCAAACTCTGGAGAACTCTAAAGGTTCAAGTTACAAGAGCTTAAAGTGGTTCTTCATGGTGATGCCACCTTTTAGCTATTGGTTCTTCAAAGAAACAGTTGGGTCAACTTAAAGAACCAGTAATCAGTTTTGTAAAGAACATTCCCTTCACGACACCTGTTCAAACGAACCGGATCCGAGGAAACAGCTCTTGAAGAGCCAATAGATAAAAGGTTCATCTTCATCACCATGAAGAACCACTTTAGGTTCGGACTCTAACTTTTATTCTTTAAGGGTGTAGTCAAGGTCTACATTGAGATTTTAAGGAACTGCACCAATAGTTTTGCATATTTAAGTCCATTAACTAAAATGAATCCAATTTTTTTCTCAGCACAGCACAACAGGCTTTTCTATTGATTTCCGATCTTACAGGACGCATTTGTTTCCCATTTACTAAATGAGCCTGCAGGCATTTGTCTAAGATATTGTATCATGTTAAAAATCTCTTTAATCCACTGCAAAGATGCTACTACACCTTTCCCCCCTGACAACAGCTCTGACAAGAAACATCGAGAACAGGAGGAACCCTTGAAATACAGATTTTTAATTAAGCAAATTAAAATTACAAACATTTATACCACTAATACTACAATAATCTGAATGAATAATCCTGTAATATTTTCATCCTGCCCCATAATCACGTTACATTTATGCAGGTAGCGTGTAGCGCGCATACATACATGATGAATTATGAGCTAAAATGTGACAGAGAGACAGTAAGCGGAGGTTAAATTAATGTTTCAAGCTGCAGTCGTGACTCCAAGTGGTAACTATAAGGACTAAACTATAAGACTATATGCGGCTCAGCTCTGGCTCTTGAACTGTTTCAGGATTCAGGAGTGTTGTCGTACTCGAGGTTGGTCTTGGACTTGAGACCGGTTCCAAGATAACTTTTTGAAGGTCTTGGGTCTTAACTCGGTTTAAGACAAAGAGGACTCTGGATTTTATTTCAAGACACCTCTCGACCCTCTCTGCATCCCTTCACATGCATTCAAATAAAGTGAACGATGGCTGTCTGGGAGGAAATGTCCAACAAATCTTATGTAATAAAATTTGACTTCATGAACTACAAAAGGTTCATCTGCAAAGATCCCAAAGAAAACACACAACAGTCTATCGATACTGCACACAACAACATTATCTACATATTAGCTACCTAAGTAGGCTCCTTCCGGTCTGGTCTTGGTCTTGGTTTAGGTGGTCTTGACTACAACACTGAGGATCGGTTGGTGCTTTGAGAGCCGAATATATTCTGAGGTGGTACGCGGCGTAAAAAGTGTGAGAAACATCGAACTGGAGTATCTGACCTGCACAGCCTTCCCTGTGTGATGTGTCTAAACTTCAACGAGCTGCTTCGCGTGCAGCTGAAGAATCAGCGTCCTCTTCATTCTTAATAAAAACAGAGATGTGGGTCATAATTTGTCTTAACGAGCGGGATATGATCCGCTCACCGTCTCCCCAGAGGACAGATGGTTCCCCGGTGTCAGTACGCCGTGTGTCTGTCTGTCTGCATGAAGAGATGAGCTCCAGTAGATGATCATCGTTCACTCTTATCTATTTTCTGTCCCAGCAGAGAGTGGAATGATGTAATCATCATCAATCTGCTGGCTGAACATAATAATGTTATTATTATAAGAGTATGGCTGCACACAGCACGGTGGGTGCAATGGTGTTTAGAAGATGTGTGTGTGTTTGGTTTATATTTACAGTTCAGGAGTTACTGAGTGTGTGTGTGTGTGTGTGTGTGTGTGTGTGTGTGTGTGTGTGGGTCTATCCTAATGATGAGTAATCCTAGGTGATGGCCGATAATAGCAGCGTGTCAGTGCGTTAGTGCGGATGATGCATTCAGGTGCCTGTCTCTGCTGCAGATCCCATTGGCAGCCTGTGTTGCTTCAATCAGCCCTTTGGGGAGGCCTCATTTGCACAAATGGTGTTTTATGGTTCCTGTTACAGCCAGATATGCTCCTTCACCAGCCGGTAATTGACTAGCAGTGCCCACAACGGTGCTTTTTTTTAATGCAGTGTGATGGTGTTTAATGGCAGCTAATAGAACGTCAGCTCGTCAAACAAGGTCATTCCTGCTCGTTGTGCCGGCCCCTCTTTTGTTGTTAATGTTATCACATGATGCCCCGGTGGCTCCGCAGATTAACAAGCTTGCCACGGAGGGGGCGTCCTTATTGCGTTAATGCGTCGACAGCTTTGTTCTCATTACAAGCGTCAAAAGTATCTTCATCTATTTCAAACAAAGCGCTTTAGATGTGAGCAGGAGATGCTATTTATTGCTTCGTTTCCACCGGGGATGTCTGAGTTTTCTAACTGTCGAGCTGCCACAGTCCAGACGAGATGTTGATCGCTCTTGATTATCGGACTTTCTCCGCCCTGGGTTTCATTGGTGAAGGTTGTACTGGAGGTTTCAACTCAGAGTATACACAATATTTATACACTATATTTATTTAGTTTGGGCACTCTATCAGCATTTGGAGTAGCGTCAAGATAAGAACACACGATCACTCTTATTTAAAGCAACACTGCGTAGAAATTGGTATTTTGTGATAGTGTAATATATTGCTACTGTTGTACAGCTGTACTCAAGCCATAGCAGCCAACTAATATTACTGACTAGTCTAGTCTGTCACCTTCACTCTTTGACATTATGTCCATAGAGGCTGCTGAGCCCGGTTACATTGTCCGTTCACCCAGCTCCTGTTCTGGCACAACTCTGCTCCCCGGACCTGTAAACCTCTTCTTCTTCTTCTTCTTCCCGGTGGTCCAAAACACCTGCGGTACCAAACACCAACACTCCCCCGGTGCTCTGAGCTCACAGTCTGGCAACAAGCTAACAGCTAACTTTAGCTAACAGCAGCTACAGTTGGCAGCAGTTTATTTTACGGTCCATCAGAGTGAGAATGACAGGGCCAACAATCACCTGATTATAAGTCAATGTCTGTCTTAAATCTGTTACTTCATGGTAGGAAAGTTGCTTTACGGCGTTGCTGTAAGCAAAGAAACCGGTCAGTTGCTGAGTCAATCCCACTACAGCTCAAACCTCAAGATGTTCCACTAGTCACATTAATCAGGGAGCATCAGCTTTCTCATTACCGGCTGCAGCTTGTCAAGCTCAACAGTCTAAGTTACAGTCAGATTGTTCCAGATGAGACATTTCACCAAAACCTCACCGGACGACAAAAAAGTGCCTCGCTACCGGCAATGATTACACGAAACAGGCTGCAACAACACTTTAGTTTAGCTTCACATGGCCAGTGCTGTTGTCATGGCAGAGCGATGATTAATAGAGCTGTAGAAACGACTGACAGGTGGAGGAGAGAAAGCGATGCTGATGGGCGGAGAACGAGGAGGCGAGCGGGGTTCAACTGAACGAGGGGAAGAAGAGGAGAGGAGGAAATAAGAATGAGTTAGAAGTGTGTGTGTGTGTGTGTGTGTGTGAGATCAGGAATGGGTTTTTAATCACTGTTTGCCCCCCTTTGCTCCCTCTTCTCCAGGCCTTCTGTTTCCCACCCTCCTTCCTACCACCATCCACACAACTAATGAAAAACTCCCCTTTTTATTTCCATGGGGGATTAAAATGGTTCAATTATATTTCTACCCCCCTCTCTCTCTCTCTCTCTCTCTGCAGCATCTTCATAAAGGTGAAGAGAAGAAGAGGTCAAAGTTTGCCTTTATTCGTTTTCTGTCACTGAGCGATGACGATGCGCTGAAGGAGGATGAGAAAGTTAACGAGCCGGACACACTGACGACACTGCGGTAGCCTTCAGTAAATAGCACAGACTGCAAAAGATTGACAGATTTTTTTAAACAATAATGAAACTAAACCTCGACAGCTACTTTTCTAGAAGACACTTGGACCTTTACATCAGATCGCAGCTCTCTCAATTCGGGTTCTGGCACAACACTGGCTCTGCACCCCGTCAGCTGACAATTCGTCAGCTGTATTCTTTTGTCAGCATTTAGCTGACACCTTTATCCAAAGCAACTTACAAAAAAGGGAAACAATCAGGGTACAGAGCAACGAGGACGTGTTAGTGCAGAGTACTACTCATAGAATCAAGGTCCAGTTGTAGAGGTGGATAGATTATCATGTCCAGTTGTTGGTAGTGTTGGAGAGGAGGTCCTCTCTGAAGAGCTGGAGGTCTTCAGGAGGTTTGTGAAGGTAGAGAGGGACGCCCCTGATCTGGTAGGAACTGGTAGGACGTTCCACCAACGGGGAACAACAGACGAGAAAAGTCTGGATTGTCCTGAGCGTACGGGTGGCAGAGCCAGGCGTCGTTCATTGGAGGAGGTAACATATGTCTGTGTGAGGACGTTCAAGAACCAGAGACTACTTTGTAGTCAGCGTTAGAGATTTGAATTTAACGTGGGCTGCTACAGGTAGACAGTGGAGCTCCATGATTGAAGAGCAGGCGAGCCGCCACGTTCTGGATCATCTGAAAGGGTTTCACTGTGCAGGCTGGGAGGCCCGTCAGGAGGACGGTAGAGATGAACACAGTCTGGATCAGGAGCATGTTGAGTGAGGCAATGCCTGATTTTTGGTAACCATCACGGCGTGTATCCGTGTAACCTCTACACCGTTCAGTGCTTCCACACAGTGTGTTTTAGCAGAGGACTTTATGTGAGCCGCTAATATCTGTCAGCTGAAAATGGAATTTCTGGCCTTTAACCTGACAAGTGGTCTGTCTGTTCGTCTTTAAATACAAGATGCACAGGGATAGCCAACATGCTGGTTTGTCAGTGCTTCTATTTGTGTGTCTGTGGAAGAAATGAACACGAATAATAAATTGCTCTTGAAGTGTTTTGCATGAGAATGTCCTGTGGCGTCTGACTGATATAAACAATTCAAATGTATTCATTTTGTTCATGTTCCTACTCTGACTGCAGGCTATTCTAGCATGCACAGATTTTGAAGGGAGACCCTGTTAACACACTGAAAGAAGCCTGTGAAGGTTCTCAGTCATCTTTCTTCAAGAAGGGTTCAATCTGAGGCAACTGGACTCGGTTGTAGATCTGTGAAGACGTCTCACCTCTCATCTGAGAAGCTTCTTGGCCTCATGTGACTCCAACAACCATCCACAGCAGAGCTCAAGAACATTGAACTGAACATTCATCGCTCACACCGGACCTCAGGTGACTTTAATGACTGACGACAGCCGTCACAACAAGCACTAACGAACCAAGTGAAGCTACGGCCGGGTCTAAGATCATGTGACGATAAATACTCAGATCTCCACACCAGTCAGTCAGAAGCTTCGTTGATGCCAGCTCCATACACAAAGGGCACTGGGAAGTCGGGTTGTTCGCCCTGTGAAGGGATTGCTGGAAACCACTGAGTCATGCCACAGTTTTGAATTTTGAAAACAATATCTCGCTCTTTGAAAACCATACTCTGGGTGACGTGACGTGGGTGTATGTCTGTAGGTAACAGATGTTGTACTAGATGCCAGCTGCGAGGTGAATATTAAATCCAACTCAACGGTAAATCAGTGAAGTGTGTCTGTAATACAGGAGCAGCTGTGATGTGAGTCCTGAGGTGTAGTTTGGTGGGTGGGTGCGGAGAGACGCACATATCAAATAAAAATTTTAATCACGCTAAGTCTTAGCAAATATGACAGGCTGCATCACTAAACAGAGTCATGAAGGTCAACTGGCACCGTATGCTGAAGAAGACTTCACAGAGATAGGAAAGTGAGTACTACTTCAACAGAAAATGTCAATGAACTCTTTAGTGACTTATGGCCATGAGGCAGTCAACAAGACGCAGAGCGTACCAAAACATTCCTTCTACACGTCTACAAATTGTCTCCAGAACCCAAACTTAGTTTACTATCATACACAACAGGAAGCTAAAGCTAAATGTTAACGTATGCACCAAGCGGCAACCTCCACGTCCGTGTCTCCAAAAACTGCAGTTCCTCAAACGTCCACCTGAGGCTGGCTCCAAGTGCACGCTAACATGCCGTGTGAAAGTTAATAGATCACTAAAGTTATGAGAATTCAGTTTCACGTTGGAGACATCGATACCTGTGACAAATTTCATGAGAATCCGTTCAATAGTTTGAGACCTTTCACTCACAACCGGAAGAGGAAGGTGCAAGGGGCTATGAAAATCAGTACACTTCATCTTCTGATCACCATGAATGTAAGTTTTATTTAAAGATATGTCAGAGTGGCTCTTGGGACATCACCATCCCTAAAGCCGCTAATGCTGCTAGCATGACTACACAAACCATTTATCAAATAATATGGCTGATAATTGTTGTGTGAATTGACTTCCAGCTTTACACTGTAAACCACTTACTGTGAAATTCATAGTAACTAACTGGCAGCTGTTGACAAGTAACTCTACAGTACATTATTTGGTTACTGTAATTTTCACAGTAACTCTATAATTACTGTAGTTTTAGACAGAATACACAGTATACTTCTGTGAAATGGTTTACAGTAATTTACTGGGCACGAACACAGCAAGTTACTGTGGATTTCACAGCTGAAATTTACAGCGTACACTAAACTCACTCCTCTCCGTTTGTCTTCAGATGATGGGCGACACCTGAGGGTGGATGACACAAAAGAAAGGCCGAAAGCTTCCCACAGTTTGTGACAAAAACAAGCTCTCGGCAAAGCGCTGCCGTTTGGTCTTGTGGAGGAATTTATTTTGGGGGGAGGATGGTGGAGGGGTTAACTTTAGTGTCATGGCAACAGCAGCCCATAAGGCCTCATGGGAGGAGAACAGAGGGATGCTGTAACCAGGGGCAACTGAGTGGTAACTGGGGTTACTGTATTCTTGGTCTCAGCAGATGTAAACTGCCTCTTTGGCGCTTTATTGCAGAACGCTAAAAGAGGTCGAGAAGCCTCATTTTTACCTTCATGAGAAGGTTGATTATCACCACGCTCTTTCATTACTTAGCTGGTGAATTTGAATATAAATGCATACAGTAAGCGCTAGAGTGTGATAAACACACACTAATATCTGCACGTTTAGTTGAAGGCACGGCAAAGTTTGGAAATCACAAATAAATGCAGCCACCGTTTGACTCTACTAAATCCTGGTTGATTCCTCTGAGAGACCTTTAGGCAGAGTCATTATGCACACCAACACACACACAAAAAGAGAGAGCGGGAGGCCACAGTGTTAATTATGAGGCACGTAAATGTCATGTCTTAAGTGCCCCTGGTGCTTTCAGGCGCATAACAGAAGAGCCCCACTCTGCAAATAATACACACAGATGGTGTGCACAGAGTACACACATCCTCTCCTGAGTGGCAGCTCCCAACCGTTGCTCATTAAGCGAGGAAAAAGTCAGGAATTAGCAGCCGCAGCTAGATTCTCCCCCAATATGAAGCTGACGGAAGAACAAACACCGAGCGGCTTTAGCTCTGATCATCAGCGCTGCCAATCATCTAGTGTAGCCGCGTTCGCCATGGTTACCCCGCCGCGTTTTGACGCCGAGGCGCCTTCCCTTTCCGAGCGCCGTGGCAGGTACTTCCTCTGCTGCTAATGGTGCAATCCAGCAATAAGCACATTTCACAGGGAGATAATGGATGCCGCTTCCAAAACATGCATCGTCAGACGTCACGTGTTTAATTACATGTCGTAGGCAGATTTCGTTCTCTCTCTGCTTTGGACCTGTCGGGAACTCTGGAGTTGTTCTGAACAGATGAGAGTGAAGTGAGCAGCATTACAAAAAAAGACCTGAACACACTGAGATACTCACACTTCAGAGACTCCCATCCATCTAGCTTATCCTTATCAGGGTCACGGGGAGCTGGAGCTAATCCCAGAGAGGAGGGGCACACCCTGGATAGGTCGCCAGTTCATCACACAACAAGCATTCAGACCCGATCTACAGCCACCAATTAACCTGCATGTCTTTGTACCCAAAGCAAACTCTACACTCTCTAAGAACAACTGATAAGTTCTCTGTAGAACCTTTATATCCTTAAGAACCCTTTTTGCTGTTTAAGGTTCTTTGAATAACTCAATGCCAAAAAAAAGTCACAATTACAGCACTGTTGCTTTGAAGAATCTTTTTATGTTTAATAATCTGAATACTGAATACACAAACAGGTTTTTAAAGTCTGTTTTCGATAACAAACAACAACAAACACCTTTTTTATGAACCTGAAGTCCACGACTGTAAAAGAAAACAAAAACAAAAAAACTCTATGCACAAATCTCTGTGAAATTACAGACTTTTCTGTAAAGTAACAACCAAACTGTTATTTAAAGTATTATGCCATTAATGACATGGGTTATACAGTATGTTATCTGAAAGGAAATATTATTTGCACTCCTCCAACGGACAATGAAAACCTTCTGGACATTTTTGTCAGTTTTTCTTTTACTTGTTTTTAGTGCAGACTTGAAGTAAAGTTCTGAAAGCCTGAAAAAAGAAATATTTGAGGTATCTTCAATAATCCAGATTATAACATGTACGTGGAAAACTTGTCCAGATTGTACCCTCGCCCCATGCCAGCTGGGACTGGCTCCAACCCCCGTGACGCTGATAAGGATAAGCAGTTATGGAAAATGAATGGATGGATGGATGGATGGATGGATGGATGTTTCACTGCTCAAACCGAGTACAAACAACCAAACTTTGTAAAAATGTTTGTTGAACAGCATTTCTAAAAACTTCTCAGAGATATCCTGGAACTGAAGGGACTCTTCACCATCACATCATCGCCATTAAAACAACACATTATAACAGTAAAAACATTTCAGCCTTTAACATTACACCTATCTTCTGCAGAAAAGGTAAACTACAGTTGCAACTAATCCCATTAACAACCGGCCAGCGCCTTCTACCGTGAGAGATTCAATATCTTTATCAACACTGGCTGTTGTGGCACGGCGCCATCTGATCTTCTTCTCTGTCTTTTCAATCATCCAACAAAAACTTTGTAATACACTTTCACACACACACACACACACCCGACCATCTGGGTGTAATCTGTTCAGGACACAATACAGCTCTGATCTCATCACTGTTTGTTTGTTCACATTCTCAAGAGGATCTTTGTGTGTCAGTGTAAGTGGTTGAAAAAGGTCACATCAGTGAATCAATGATTTCCTCTCACACCTCCGGCACTGAAGTAGAGAATCTGGTCGGACTGATTAAAGGCTTTGCTTTGTTCCTGATGACTTGTTTAGACTCATAATTTCCTTGGCCTTTGGTTTCAATCTTTTCCTTTCTCATTACATCAATCAATAGTCCGAGCACTGCTCAAGATCTGCAGATTCAATTAAGGCGATTGTGAAAGTTGCTAAAAAGGCTGATCTGACAATGCAGTCTTTTCACTTCTGTTTTGTATAGTCAGTGATAGATGAGTGATTCAGGAAATCAGGCCCAGCTCCTGATCCAGGCTGTGTTCATCTCCTGACGGGCCTCCCAGCCTGCACAGTGAAACCCTTTCAGATGATCCAGAACGTGGCGGCTCACCTGGTCTTCAATCAACCCCAAAAGGTCACGTTACCTCCTCCAATGAACGACGCCTGGCTCTGCCACCCGTACGCTCAGGACAATCCAAACTTTTCTCGTCTGTTGTTCCCCATTGGTGGAACGTCCTACCAGTTCCTACCAGATCAGGGGCGTCCCTCTCTACCTTCACAAACCTCCTGAAGACCTCCAGCTCTTCAGAGAGGACCTCCTCTACAACACTACCAACAGCTGGACATGATACATCTTGGATAAAAGCGTTGGCTAAATGACTAAATGTAAATAATATGTACAAGTGCTTTTTGGTCAGTTTGGTAGGTCCGTGATTTAGACAAAGTTTACTCCACAAAGACTAAAAGTCAGTCACTGGATATTGGAGGAAGGATGCAGAGACACGATTGCACAGCCATGGAGAGGAACTGGAGGATGCACTAACAGAGAGAAAAGTAATAGGATAGAAAGTGAAAGACAAATGGGAACAGGTTGAGAGAGCTGAGAGAGATTGAAGGCGCGATACAAGGGAGGAGTTGGAGAGGAAAAAGGTGGAGAATATACAGAAGAGGGGTGCAGTGAGAGAAAACAGAAAGAAGGGGGAAGATATGTGGGTGAGGGTGCCAAATGCCCACTCATCCCACAGGCGGCTCAGCTTTGTTTCAGCAGTGCTGCCAAATGTGGCTCGGCCAGGGAGTCCTGCCACGCGAGCCCCGAGGCCCAGTTTAAAAAGATTGGTGCAGCTCGCACTGCGGAGAAAGGGAGTGAAATGAAGCTGGGTGGGAGGAAGGAGGAAAAGAAAAGGCGGTGGCCAAATCAAATCAAATACACCTCGGCTGCTTCTTTGCAAAGTTCACGTATTTTGAATCTTTTGAAATCAAAAAATTGAAGCTCCGCAAGATAAAAGACCCAAATCCAACCATCCTCCTCTCTTCAATCCATTTATAAAACTACATTTCTGCATCTAAAGGTTTCCATTTCAGCTCTGGGCTCTTGTGGTTTTATTCTGTACAAATATTCCCATTGAAAGAGGATAAAAAAGAAAAAAGAAGGGGGGATTGAGCTGAACCCAGCAGAGGGCAGAAAGCGTCAGGTGAGGAAAACGCCTTCAAAGGACGTCTTAACTCTTCAGCCTTTGATCCAAATCCAGACGACCAAAATGATGAACAAAGAGGCTTCAATCCCCTCCGGTGTCCTCCCTCCCTCACGCCCTCGCTCCTTCTTCTGTAGGCCACCAAAAGGAACCAGCACCGAATCATTTTTACTTTTCACTGCAGCGTTTCCTTCCCATCACGACGCAAACACAGTGTTCTGTCGTTACAGGAGCCATGCCCTGTCAAGGCCATATTATTCTGATGCCATAAATGCCTCATCTCATATCATGAAGAAACATTAAATGAATTACAATTGCTCTCTTTCATACTTTCCACTCTTTCTTGGCAAGAGTCAGATGAGAAGATTGATCGTACTTTCATGTCTGTAAGGTTAAGGTTCTTCAGATAACTCAATGCTAAAAGGTTCTTTATGTCACAATTACAGCACTTTTGATCCTTTGAAGAACCTTTTTATGTTTAATAATCAAAATACTGAATACACACAAAAGGCTTTTTAAGGCAAACTTTGGATTGTTTGGTTTTGTAGAATTTATAGAAAATATGGCAAATTTTTTATAGTAGTTTTCTGTTTTTCAAAAATGTGCACAAAACTCTGTAAAAAACATTTTCTGTAAAGTAACAACCAAAATGTTATTTTAAGTATTACTGGTATTAGTTATACAGTATGTTATCTGCTTTCTTAAATTACAGTCAAATTTATGTAAAATGATAATTTTCTGTATTTAAATGTCATTTTGATCAGAATTCAGGAAACATCTGGAAAATAACTGTCTCTGTAAAATGATAGTTTTTCACATTTATTTACTGTCATTGTACCATTTTTTAAACTCATGGCTGCTACACAGCATGCTGAACCTATTGACTGAAAAAGGAAGGTTAATAATTATAATAATAAAAGAGTTCCTTGTAAAAAGGTTCCCCTATGGCATCGCCATGAAGAACTACTGTTACCAACTTAAATAAATTACTGTAGAACCAGTGTATGAAGCTTTAACCTCATGCTGGTTAGCTTAGCATTAAGACTGGAAAACACCTAGCTAGCTTGCACACATGGATCGATGTGCTCTTTACGTTAAGCTCAGCTGCTGGCTTCACCTTCACATTTACTGCAAAGACATGTGAAATATCTTATATAACTCTCTAACATGTCAAACTATTCCTTTTAAATAGGTTGTGTTTTTACAAATTTCATTCAGTATGCACATGTTTATTTTAGGTCCTGTTTTCTGCTGTATGCTGCCAATAATGTGGTGACTGAGTGTGTTGATCTGCTGAATACAAAGTGGTAACGTTTTACATTTTGCTCATGATTTAATGGATGATTCATCTCAATAATGTGAGAAGATATTCTCAGGGTAACACATTTTTATGTAAATCGTACGTGTTCTAAAATGATCCAGGATCTGGCACCTTGGGGATTACTGTAGCCCCTACATACAGTACAGCACATTTATGGTAAATGAGCAGCAAAATAACACTAACACAATATAGTAATCTGCATTAATGGACCCAGAGATGATCTGGCTGTGATAAGGAAACATATTTAGTGTAGACATGAAGATTGTATCAGAATCGATGAGAGCAACCCTGCCAATGTCTCTCTGCGATTTGCAGAGTTTCCTGATGGACAGTGAAGTAAACTGCTGACAACTGTAGCTGCTGTTAGCAGCTAGAAGAAGAAGAAGAAGAAGAAGAGGAGGTTTTCAGGCCGGGCGTGGGGGAATGTTGATGGGGAGCAGCACTGGTGTCTTGCCAGAACCGGAGCTGGGCGAGCGGGCAATGTAACCGAGAAAGTGGCCGCCGGACAAGAGTAAATCTGGGACTGACTTTTAGTGGTTGGTGAGAGCTTGGTGAAATAAAAGGCTGAAAGACAGACGCCGAGCTGGGCTGACTGCTGTTGGACTAGTCAGTAATATTAGCTGGCTGCTGTGTCTGCTGTTGGTGACCTTGTTGATGTTTGGCTGTTAGCAAAGTTGTCTACTCGCTACTTTTTGATCATAAGTAATGTAATCAGAACAAATACTCGAGTACAGCTGAACATATTAACACAGTGAGATTACACTCTGAAACTGGAGGCGTGGCATCGTAAAAATACCTACGTCTACGAAGTGTTGCTTTAACTTGAAGAAAAAAAATGATGAGTTGAGACAGCTAAACAAAAAGTTTATGGAGTTTATATTTCTTTCTTTTTCTTTTGGACTGGACACGAGTTCTGTCTTCCAGCACCATACAGAGTTTTAATGAGGCAGTTTGAGAACAAGCAACCACCCGTCCACAATAACCCTGCAGCCAACACACACTGATACACTGAGTGAGTGGAAGAAGACAACTTCGATCACATCTGGCTCTTGCTACAATTACCCATTTTGAATGTGAATATGGCCATTCACACCACTGCAGTGGTTGTTAAGGTGGATTTGTTACTTGTGTCAGATGGGCAAAATAGGGATTCGATTGATGTCTCCATGCGGGTGAGTACTGTATAGGTATATTCTACCTGTCCCAAGTCATCTAATACGGCAGCTTTGTTGGTGGCCCTGTGCTACACCGTGTGGTGTAATGTCTTGATGTGGAGTCAGAGAGAGTTTGAATCCTGTGAAAAACCAAAAGTCAACACTGATTTCTTTTTAACTGACATTACGTTCTTATTTTAACCCAAACCAAGCAGTTTTTGTACAGCGTCCCAGTTTCAAGCGTAGGGCCACTGACCAAGCTGCCTTCACTGACGAGCTGTGACAGCACAAAACACAAGAAATAATAGAGGATTTAGCCTTTCCCTCTCCCTCAGGCCCTCACTGTGAACAGAAATCCTAGCATGTGTCATTTCACGCAGCATTTTCAGAGTTAGCAGGTTTAGTGTGGGCACAGTCTTACTCAGGTTTGAGGACACAAAACTGGATCAGTGTTACACTGAGGACGAGATGGGTTTACCTGACAGAAACATTACATAACATTTACATCTCGTCATTTAGCTGACTGACTAGCTTTTATCCCAAAAAGGGAAACGATCATTGCTGCACTAACATGTCCTCGTCACTCTGTACACTAAGTGCTGTGACAGCTGTAGAGGGGACAGATGTATCATGTCCAGTTGTTGGTAGTGTTGTAGAGGAGGTCCTCTCTGAAGAGCTGGAGGTCTTCAGGAGGTTTGTGAAGGTAGAGAGGGACGCCCCTGATCTGGTAGGAACTGGTAGGACGTTCCACCAACGGGGAACAACAGACGAGAAAAGTTTGGATTGTCCTGAGCGTACGGGTGGCAGAGCCAGGCGTCGTTCATCGGAGGAGGTAACATGTGACCTTTTGGGGTTGATTGAAGAGCAGGCGAGCCGCCACGTTCTAGATCATGTGAACAGGTTTCGCTGTGCAGGCTGGGAGGCCCGTCAGAAATCGAGTCGTGAGATGACCAGAGCCTGTATCAGGAGCTGGGGAGCATGTTGAGTCAGGTAAGGCCTGATTTCTCTGATGTTGTAAAGTGCAAAGTAGCGAGACCGGGCAACCGAGGCGACGTGATCAGAGAAGGTTACCTGGTCATCAATCATGACTTCCTAAGTTTCTCACTACCCTGGTAGGGGCGAGACATAGGGAGTCAGTTTTGTAACATTGAGAGCACACCATGACTTGTCTGGTTGTGTCCGACAGCGAAGATACTTTCCTCTCTGTGGTTTTGCTTCTTTCCCTGTCACTCCAACCGAACTTCCCGTCTCCCTCTCCCTTGGCGTGCTGCACTCTGGGGCTTGTTAGCAGCAGTGTCAGTGATTAAAGACTGCAGGTAATTAGATACACATGACACCATTCTGACTGACTGGCTGACTGACGAGCTGCGGCGTCTACTGGCAGACGAGCCGGTTGTTTTACTGTTCACAGTCAAAACCCTTTTCCCTTCGTCATTCCAGATAGGGACTTGACATGATACATGACAATCTGAGGGCTATGCAAGATATCTGAGTTGTTAATTCAGCCATTAAACACTGAAATGAATCAGTTTTTCACACAATGGATGGAATCCCTTCAATTATTCGTATAGAGCTGCTGGTTGGTTCACTGAACTTTCACACCAACTCTGCAAGGTTACTTGTTTAACATGTGAGGGCTACAGTGTGAGTGGCTGATGAACTGGCGTGAACTAACTGATTACAAACCAGAAGAACCAGCTCGCTGATATGAAGCCCAGCTGTCTGCAAACCTGCGCCCAGCCTGGCATGACTGCATATCTGAGGGAGTGACTGCCAATTAAACACTCTGCTGACAAGCCAACTAATTGTTTATTATAATAAAATGAACTTTACAAGGTCCAGTGTGTCAGAGTTGTGGGGCTCTATTCTATATAGAAGAAATGGAATATTCATCCATTCATCTCCTTCGTCTTATCCGGGGTTGGGTCGCGTTGGCAGCGAGGTGCTTCCAGCCTAGATGGGCTATACAGTGGACTCATAAATCTACATACCTCTGGCAGAATTTGGGAAAAATTAGCCATTTTTTGGAAAATATGACTGATCATGATGAAAACCTTTCATTTATTTAGGGATAGTGGTCAGATGAAGCCATTTATTATCAAAAAATTGTTAATAATAATTATAACCACTATGTTTGGAAAGAGGTCAACAAGGCCTATTTTGAAGTACTCCATCCCTACTGTGAAACATGGAGGTGGATCGCTGATGTTTTGGGGATGTGTGAGCTACAGCGGCACAGGACATTTAGTTAAAATTGATGGAAACATGAATGCAGCATGTTATCAGAAAATCAGCCCGAAAGCTCCAGCAGAAGAAAGAGAAGGTTCTGGAGTGGCCATCACAGTCTCCTGACCTCGATATCATTGAGACACTTTGGGGAGATCTCAAACGTGCAGTTCATGCAAACAACCCAAAGATTTTACAGGACCTGGAAGCTTTTTGCCAAGAAGAATGGGCTTAGAAATCTTTGCCACCTGAGAATTTTACACGTTTTACAAATTCTGCCAGGGGTATGTAAATCTATGTGCACAACTGTAGAGTCCCTCCAAGAGGTTCTGGGTCTGCCCGGGGTCTCCTCCTAGTTGGACGTGCCCAGAAAACCCCCAAAGAAAGGCGACCAGGGGGCATCCTAACCAGATGTTGAACCACCTCACTTCACCAAACAGTTAGCCTGGCTCTCTCCTACTACTACTACTACTACTACTTTGGACTGAGCCAAACTAGCTGTTTCATCTGCCTCCTTAAGGTTAACTTAAGCTAAATTAAGATAAGCTAACCAGCTCCTGGCTGTAGCATCATATGTACCGAGATGAGAGTGATATCCATCGATGTGGACCTTAAAAACTTCTAGCACAGGTTTTGGAAAGATAAGATGTAATCCAGGCTCATTTAAAGACCCGTGCACCAGAGAATCTGCTGAATAAACCATGAACTAAATGTTCCAGTTCAGGCCACCATGCTGTCGGTCTGCATCGCCTCATCTCTCACTCCTGTCTCTCCCTCACGTCTGCTACTTGTCAGTTTGTCTTTTCTCATTAATGATTTATGTCTTGTTTCTCTCTCTCTCCATCTCATTCTTTCGATTGACAGCAAAACAGTAAACTGTCTTCATCTGAATCTTTGTCCTCCTCCTGCCTCACCTCCTAAGTTTATATCCAACACCGTCGCTCTGTCACACTCTTGAGCCTCTTAGTTTTCACTTTATTCACTTCATCGCTGCTGTCCTGTAAAAATGTTTTGCTGGTCTCACCGTAAAGGAAATTCCCCGAGTTGGTATTCAAGAGTAAAACTTGACTTTTCACCGTAAAATCTATGGATATTTTTTTTACAGTGTACTGCTGGCCTCAGCATCTCATCCCAAGAAATGAAGGAGAAACTGCAGCAGCTGTGAAAGTGGCAAAGAACGAGTCAACTAGGGCGAGTCTTTGGTTTGTCTCTTCTGGGCTACTGTAGAAACATGACGATTCAACACGGTGGACTCTGCAGAAGATCTTAGTAAATCTAAAAATGTCTTTCTAGGGTAACAAAAACAACAATCTTTCTGTTCAGTTGATCATACACTAATAAAAACACAAATATGCATATTATATTCTGTGATTAGACCCCCTAAATCGGGCACACTGGACCTTTAAAGCAGCTACTTGACTTTTGTGTCGATTCTGGAAACCTGTGGACAGAAGTGGTCGTGTTTCTACTGCCCCATCACATCCATTTCAAAGGGGGAATCCAACCGAATCCGACCAATGCCAGTAAAAAGAATGGACAGCGGATGCGTGACATCACCCACACATTTCCAGAGCGCCGTTTTCAAGTTTAAAATATGCCGCCTCCCGGCTAATCTAAAAATCGGCAAAGACGTGGATCATCTGCGGACCTGAGGCGGGCTGAATGACGCCTGGTTGGCCAAACAAGCCACCTGTAACGACACCCACCTGTCAATCAAAGCGTCCACGCTCTTAATCCTGCATAACTTTAAGCCTTAATATCATTTGAACAGGTGAGTTGTATAAAAATTGAGTAAAAGTAGTTAGTTACATTCCATCACTGAATTAGATATGGCAGTGTGCTTACACTGTTGTTAAAGCACCAAAGATGATGAGTTGCATCCAGCATCTTGTTACTGTTATGGCCGACGGCCAAATGATGAATTTTGCAGAGAAATCAATAAAGCATCGCATCACTTTGACACCAGATTGATCGGTGGAGGACACAGCTAAGAACACAAAATGAGGAAGTCACTGTCATTAACGTAGCAGTGATGAGCTTTGTTTGGCCACACTGAACAGAAGCAGCTGCAGCCTCCTATTTGCTTTTAGCTGTGAGGTTGTAATTCTGTCTAGTCTTGACAGCATGGATAAACAAGCCTCCCTAAACTCTGTCTGCTTTCTGTCTTTATGTCAAACACTGCGAGGATAATTAGCAGATGGCTGATGAGTCACATGGAGAAGAAGAAACCGCTCGCTCAGTGACGAGAACACAGATAGAAAAATCCTCGGTTGTGTCGGTGTAGTCAAAAGACTGGTTGCACAGCAGACGTGTGTTTGTGTTTTATGTCATAGCAGGAGGCTCACAGGTGTATTAATAATAGCACAATTCCATTTAGGAGAGGTCCTGCTATTGTGTGGAACTCAGCCTTCTACTGTGCAAACAGCCCATCCAAGTCTGCAAGTCTCGATTAGGATGAAGCAGGTGGCTGGAAATTGGTAGATTGCTTCCTCCAGGTTGGGAGCGAGTTGTGCCCCAACTGAAAGAGTTCAAGTATCTCGAGGTCTTGTTCACGAGTGATGGGAAAATGGATCGTGAGATGGACCGGTGGGTTGATGCGGTGTCTGCAGTACTGCAGACGTTGTACCGGACCGTTGTGGTTCAGAGGGAGCTGAGCCTGAAGGCAAAGCTCTCGATCTTCCAGTCCATCTACGTTCTAACCCTCACCTCTGGTCATGAGCTTTGGGTAGTGACGGAAAGAATGAGATCGCAGATACAAGCGGCCGGTATAGCCTCAGAGATAGGGTGAGGAGCTCGGACATCCACTGACCCTTCACAGAGAGGAACCAGCTGATCATGGATGCCCCATGGGCGCCTTCCTTTGGAGGTGCTCTGGGCAACTGGGAGGAGAACACGGGGCAGACCCAGAACCTGCTGGATGGACTACATGGGGCTTCTAGCCTGGGAACACCTCGGGATCCTCCAGAAGGCGCTGGAATGCATTGTTAGGGTGAAGGACGTCTGGAGCGCCCTGCTAAACCTCCTGCCACCGCCAGCCGACCCCAGATAAGTGGAAGACGATGGATGGAAGCTGGAGCAACCTTCTTGCTGTCAGCCGACAATGCGAACGACTACACCATCGTACCGCCCATGCTTTCACTTGTATTACCTAATTAAGACCTCGTGGGTCCAAAATCACTCCCTTGTTCACTATAAAACAAATAGTCAAGAGTTTACTTCATGTTAGACTCGAAGTGAAGCAGAAGAAACGGCAGCATCTCGATGGACTGTGGCATATTAGAGGGGCAAACAGAAAACTACAAGTCCTGTCAAATGATGCAACTATTTCAGAGAATCACTGGCTGCTGAAAAAGACTCCGCCGGCTGCATAACAATGGAATCAGCCGTGATAATCAAACACACACACACACACACACACACACACAATGCACGCATACGTACAGACACATAAAACAAACAAGCTCCAGCATACTGATACTTATACTGCAAAAAATGCTCACCGATGCATGCAACTTGTATTTAAAGTAGACATGGATGCATAATGCGCACACATGCGCACACATGCACACACACACACACACACACACACACACACACACACACACACACACACACACACACACACACACACACACACACACACTCCCTGGCTTGCTGTTTCAGCAGCTTGGGGGCAGGAAGCCCGGCCTTGAAATCTGTGCTAAGAATGTAAAGACAGAACTCAGCCAATTAAACTTCAATTACTGCCCCGTTGTCAGACACATGATACTCCTCCATCGCTCCTCTTCGCCCTGCTCTTCCTCTTTCTCTCCATCCTCCTCTCCCTTTTAGACTCTGCCACCTCCTGCCTCTTCTTCTGTCAGTCTTTCCCTCCCTACACCTTTTCTTTTTAAACAATTCTCTCCTCCTCCTCTTTCTCCCTCTCTCACTCATTAAAACAGTTCCCCGGTCTTCTCCCAGGAGAGAGGAGGAGGATAAAAATAGCTCCTCTTCAGCTTCTGCTCACTGGTTCTTTCTTTCCAGTCTGCGTTCTATACATCAAATAACTACATTTCTTCTTTTTCTTCTCACTTTGTTCCTCAGCACACTCTATATATCTTTAAAGACAGTTTGCTGCTGTGTGTTTCTAGCAGCAATGCAGTTGTTGAAACACCTCGGGAGACCGTTATCGCAAAGTTGAACACAATCCTACAGCTTGTTTGTGACGGACAGAAAGCTGCTTCATCACTGACACAACTGGTCTGCATGTGCTCAGGATAAGATCAGCATGAAATGACGGTCTGTGTCTGTGCAGCTGGTAATTAGGTAGTGTGAGCATTTGAAATGTTGACAGCTGATGCCACAGTCTGTTGTAAAGAACAGAAGAAGAGTAACCCCGGGCGAGATGAGAATGTCATCTACAACAATGATGTCAACAGTTAAATCATCTGGAAAAATTGTTTATGTTCGCTGGTCTTCAGCTTAAGATGATAAATGGAATTTGTGCACACACACACACACACACACACACACCATCGTGCTAACAACTAATGAAACAGGTCAGACAGATTATGCAACGGCGAAATAAACTCCCATAATCGTGCATATTAAAGTGAACAGACATCTTCTTTACAGAAATACATTTTTGGAACATGAAGAGGAAGAGAGAGACACAAACACTGGCCTGGAAGAGCAAATGGCCATCTGGCTGCTATGAAAGAAAAGCTTTTTATGCCGTTTCCTCGTTAGTTTAATCATTTTTTGTCATCGACAGCGATTGGATGGGTAGAAAAAGGATGGATAGAGCAGGAAGAGATGTGAAGAAAGAAGATGGAGATGACAGAGAGAGAGAAAGTAGCAGTGTGTGAGATGCCAGAGGGGATAAACAAACTGCTCACTGGCAAAGCTGCACGGCAACATAAACTTTCCCCTTTTAAAACACTCGAATGTCCCAACATGCTAAAAATACAGCACAGTGCAGCAGCAGCTCAGACAGCAGACAGACAGAGCTGCATGTTCCCGGCTAAACAAAAGGCTTCAGAGACAGTAAATCTTGTGTTTGTGTTGAAACACAATCATCCGTCTGAAAACCCAACAATAAGGCCAAAACAGTTCAGGAGCAGCCTTGTTAGATTCACTTCTTACGAATATTTGTCCCTGGAAGCAAAACTGCAGATGCAAAGAGCAACACTGAACGAGAAAACATTTAGAGAGAATACATACCTCTGCCAAGGCTCTGCAATCCTCTGAGGAATTTATATTACTGATAAATATTTCTTAAAACCGACATTTTGACTCATCATTAAGAGAAAAACTGCAGGTGTAACTCTACTTATACCAGCGAGCAGCCATGACTCATGTTATTAGCAAATGTCACTAATTAGAAAGAGCTATAAAAATGATTGCAAATTATAATTTGCATGTGGATCTACAGCAAAACAGACGGAGTCAGACAATCAAGCAATGCTTTCACCATTTCCTTTCATTCACTGTAAAAAAGGTCCTCAGTGGAGGTAGTAATAGTAATCCAAATCCATACAAGAATATGATACAATAAAATGCTCTTAAATCACATCAGACTGTTTATCAACACACATTGTTTTATGGAACAATATTCAGAATATCTGTATTTTGTAACAGATAATGTTATTAAAATAAAGCAATCAAGTCAATGAATTCACTCACCATCTTTGTCAGCTCTTCTGAATATCTGTGAACAAAAAGCAAGAAGATGAGTTAGTATGACTGAAGATATCTGCAGTGAGCTGCAGAATTTATTAACAGGAAGAATGTTGAATCATATAAAAATCATATAAAAAGGGCGGTTCAAACATCTTTTCAGTTTGAAATCTGCGAATAATTCTGATTTATAAAACTTATTTAGCTAAGTTTCAAAAAACACTGTTTTCTGAAGGGCTATGGGATTTAATTAATTTTCATGGTTTGTGCAGGTATTCATGTTATCATGTGTACATTTGTACATGTTTTAATCTAGTACAGTACTTCAGTTCCAAGTTCACGTGTGTACAACTGTGTATCATCTGCATAACGATACATCTTATTTCTAAACCATAATATTGAACCCCGGAAAGCAATGCATATAAGATGCTATATGGAAAACTTGTTTCTCTAAGGGTATCTGTATTAAATCTGTATTAATGTTGTATTATTTAAAACTGTAAAAAACAAAGAAATAATCTTTGGAAACAGACAAAAACAGTAACATGGAAATTGTAACGATATTTAGGACAGCAAGATAAGGGATATTTTTATCTGTAATTTAGTAAACATCTGTGAGCACATGTTTAGACAGATAGATAGCATGAGACACAGAAAACATCAATTAAAATTAGACCTATAAGATAAATCTGAATTTGAATTAAACCTGTGCAAAGAAATCAAACCTTTAGATTTAGATTTTAAATTAAACCGTACTGAACTAAAAGGTCTCTGAATGAAACTAGACTGTTATCACAACTGTCACATTTTATTCAGAAAGACATCTGACCATCTGAGTAACAGATTTGGTTCTGAAGTTATGGAGGAAATATAAGATAAGAAATAAAAATATGACTCAGCTTCAGTTTAACAGCTTGTATTTCCAGACTGAAGGTGATGCATGTTTTTATATTTTAATGAGCTTTGCAAATCTCGAGCAGCTCTGGGGGAAGAACATTTCCATGAAGTCACATTTCAGCTGAAGTGACAGATGGTTAAACACACGTAATGTTATGTTTCATAAGTAGGGACAGAATGACCAATTCCATTCAATTTGTTAACCAGTGCAGCCGGTACAGAGAGTCCACACAGAGACTGAACACACACACACAAACCTGAAGTGTGCTTCAACCAGATAAGGTGCAGTGGTGTGTGATAAGACTTGTCAGGAGCCACGGGACTGAAAAGTTTATTAATGTGACAAAGGATAAAAACTCACAAATACCATGTACACACAGAGAAGAAGTCAGTGACTGGAGATTACTTGCTGTGTATGTGTGCGCCACATTCACACGATTCTGGGAGCTAATTTATAGCCTCAGTGAAAGCCTCTTTCCCTATGGAATAGAAATAAGCAGGTCTGGTACTTTCATCAGTGTTTCCGGGTGTGATATAAACTGTTCCAACTGACAGCAACTGCCAGAAAACTGCACAATGACAATGAGAAGAGGTGGAAGACGCGGTGAGGGGGATGCAAACGATGAAACCAACAGACAGAAATGAAGAAAGAAGGAGGGAGAGAGGGAGGATACTTATTTTCTTCTGAGAGAATCTGTCACCGTTGGACTGTTGGAGCAGTAACTCTTGTTGTGAAGGACAAAACTGACAACTTTAATAGACGTCATTTCAACCTACAGGCGATGAGTGAGTGGTACTAAAAACATTTTTTGGCGAGGGTATCTCTCTTAACTTTGCCCCATTAAATAGACGAGATGATTCAGATTCCTTTCCTTCACACTCGAGAACAGAACTGGAGCAGAACTTAAGACTTGACACTGACTTTCATTAAGGAAATGTCAAAATACAACCTAACCTTTTTACAGAACTCACATGTTCAAATTATATTAAGGCTTATAGTTGCAGAATTAATAGTGTGGTATGTTTGTGCGCCCAGGCGTCATTTGGCCCGCCTTAGGTCCGCCAACATTCCACGTCTTTGGCAGTTTTTACATTAGCCAGGAGGTGGAAGAGGCAGAACAGCCAACATGGCAGCGGCCAGTGCTGCATAGTTTCGGCTTCAGAACAGTGCTTCAGAAACCTGTGGGTGACGTCACGCTTACGCTGTCCATACTGTCGTTGGTCTTGTCTGTCTCTCTGATAAGACTGTATAAAACATGGAGCTAGTAACCATGACGTCCCTCACAGGTTACTGAAGAGCCGTTGTGAAGCTCAGTGCAGTACAGACCGACTCAACCTCCATCAGATCGTTCAGTCCTCAATGTGGTAAGTATGCTACGGCCAACTCTAGTGTTCATTCAGAAAGTATTATTCTTGTCCTAACTGTGATCTCCTCATGCGCCAAGAAAACCCTCTCTGCCACTGACAGCCCTGCACCATCCTGGATCTCCACCTGCACTGCACATCTGCCTTTGTGAACTCAATGAACTGTTTCAACCTGACTCAGTTCTCTGGTTCCTGTTTGCACCTTGAGTCCGCTACTGTAAGAAACAAGTTAAATATTACTGCCTGGAGTCATGATCAATTAATCCACAAAATAGTCTGCAGATTGTCACAAGGATAGAAGTTTCAACAACCTTGCAATCTAATTATTTTTAATGCACATGTAAACTCTTAAAAATAAAGGTTCAAGTTGGTGATGATAGGGGAACCTTTGTCGGTTCTGCAAGGAACCTTTTATCTACTGGTTCTTCAAAGAACCGGCTGCTCCAAAGGGTCAACTCAAAGAATCAGTAATCAGTTTTAAAAGGAACAAAAAGGGTGACTTAAAGAACCCTTTTTTGTCTTTCAAAAAGGGTTCTACACATTATGAGTAGGTGCATTCAGGCAGTGACTGCGGCCATCTGAAGAGGCCAAAGTGAAAATCATTAGCTGCTGAGATGCACAACGTTCCAAATGACAAGCTGTTCTGCATTGTTCTGCTCTCCGGCTGCACCCTGCGGTGCACTCGACTCCACAGAAAACAGCCCACAAACTCTGGAGCTGCTGGAGACAGACAAGCTCAGAGATGAGGGAAAGTGTTGCGGTGAGGAGGCGGTGTGTGTGCATATGTGTGTGTGTGTGCGTGTGTAGAGTTGTAACAGAAATACAGAGTGAGAATAAAATGAGAGACAGGAAAGGAGAGGAAGCGACTGAACAAAACAGAAAGAGAAGACAGAGACACAGGCCGGGGGAATGCTGCATCCATCTCTTAACCTTATTAAGAATGGATGTTTTCTCGGCCCGGCCGAGGAGAGAAGAGCGAGAGGAGGGGAGGGGGGAGAAGACGAGAGGAATATGGAGCAAAGGAGGAGAGGGGAGAAGGGAGGAGGAAGAGGAGAGTACAAAGGATGAAAGGAGTTTGAAGAGAGATGCATCAGAGTTAAGATGAAGGAGAAGAGCAGCAAAAGGATGATAAACAAGCGAGCAGAGAGGGTCTAATGAGGAGAATGCTGCCTGCAAACACACACACACACACACACACACACACACACACACACACACAGCAATCAATCAAATCCCTGTGGTGTGTGGACTTCTTCACCGTCCTAATAATTCTGGACGTCAATTATCGGTAAATGGTAAAAAAAAAAAACGATTAACATTTCAAAGTTCAAGCTGATGGAGAGAAAATGTCAGGAAGAGTTCGCTGCTGATGTCAGAAGGCGTGGCTTGCATTGTGTATCGACCAATGACAGTACAAAGAATGAGCAGAGCATGAGTGATGTCACCCGAAAAGCCAAAAATATGCCACGTTGCCAGCTAATCTAAAAATCAGCAAAGGCGTGGATCATCGTTTGAGCTGAGGTGGGCTCTGTAACGACACCCACCTGTCAATCAAAGCGTCCACGCTCTTAATCCTGCATAACTTTAAGCCTTAATATAATCTGAACAGGTGAGTTGTATAAAAATTCACCCTCAGTACAGTTGTCATGAACGGGGAAATTAGCTATAGAGACCAAAACTGTTTTTTGTACCAGGCTGTAAACATGTTTATTTCTGCTGTGAAGTTGGACATTTTAACATGGGGACTTATGGAGACTGACTCACTTCTGGAGCCAGCCTCAAGTGGACGAGGAGGAAGAGGAACTGGACAAAATTAGCAACTAGCTGGTGAACGTAGCTTAGCATTTAGCAGCTTAAAGACTTCGGGTAGAGACCAAAACAGAGCGATAAGAAGACTTTTGGAGCCAGCCTCAAGTGGCGCCTCGAGGAGTTACAGTTTTAGCATTTCCCAGCCAATAGGTTGCCGCTTGGTATCAACCAATCAGTGTGAGCGTAGCAGATAAGTGTCACACCAGGACCAATGGGCAAGACGCAACAGAAAGAGATCAATCCCTTAGAAAACATACGAACAACATGTCTACGAGTAGAGAACCAAATCTGCCCTCAGCTGACCGAAACAAGAGATCCAACGGATGACTGAAACATGTGGATACAGGTCAAAGACACATTTTGGGGGTCCTGACTGACACCTCTGCTGTCCTGCATCTGCCTGAGTGGACAGTCTGCTGCTGCTGCTTCAAATCAGGCTGCACCCCCCATCAACCATCAACCATCAACCCCTCTACACACTCACACAGAATTAGTTTACTAGGGTACTGGGATATATCGGCCCTCTGGTCTTGATCATAATTAGTTTTCCATGGACCCCCTTTCTTTATCAGTCTATTTGGGTCGTGGTCAGGGGGTCTGCAGGAGCTGAACTACTTTTGTTTTCTACCCCCACCTCCTCCATTAAAGCATTAAAGCAACATGATCTCCAGAGGGATGATTTAGTGGGGCGGCGATGAAAAATAACCCAATAGTATTGATGATGAGCTGACCTAAAATCGACCGAGGCGCTGACTGCACCTCAGTGAGGGTTTATCCGGTGCCCTCTGAAATGTGGTAGGAAGACATTTTCATTAATAATTAAAGTGTTGTGATAAGACTGTCTTAAGGATTCTAACTGAGACTGCAGACTCCTAAGAAGTAAAGACTGACCTGCATGTGTGCAGACTTCTGTGGGAAAGAATTAAGACAAGCTCAACAGGATGAGAAACATGTACAGTGACTGGAGGGTCACAGGTTTGATCCCGGACAGCTCAAAGTGTCTATAAGCACTCAGCGCTGCAGCTCGAGCCCCAAACTGGAAGACCGTCTCTGTGCGTAAGTGCGCACTGCACCGGTCCGTACGCACTGCTCACTGGATGTCTTCATCCCGCATAACCCTCCCACCCTCCCCCCCTGAACCCGTGAAGCTGACCACACTGCCCGGTGCCTCTCTCCCCATACTCACATCCAAAATAACGGAGATACCTCTCCGCGGTTCCGGGGCGAAGAACTGCTCCTGAGCCACGGCCACCTCCTCCTTGCTGGAGGCGTACTCCCGGCTGGAGATGTTCTTGTTGTCGCTCATTTTGGTGACGATCCAGCGGACGAGCCCGTCGATTCCACCGGGCTGGGCTCCGCTGTTTCCGGACTGCGCTGCCGTCGCGGACTCGCTGTCCTGACCGGCTACGGGTTTCGGCTGCTCGCGGCTTTCCTGGGCTCGAAGTTTGGCTTGTTCTTTGTTGAGCAGTTTGTGGACTCCGTCCCTACAGTAGCGCGCTGCCTGCTCACACATCCTTTTGCTGCGGAGCGCTCATGCTGCGCTCTATGGGGGAGAGAGAGTAGCCCCCACCCCCACCTCCCCTGTTACATCACAGAACCCACCCCAAAACACACCCACCCATCCTGCAAACCCCCAACCTTATCTCCACAACCAGAAATGATCATTATATTCTGATATTTGAAGGTTTGAACAGCTGATAGTGACTCAGCCATAACATTCAGAGCTCTGGCAGGTGAAGTGAATCACACTGATTAACCCTCACTGTCAGTGGGTCAGGCAGCAGGTGAACATTTTGTCCTCAAAGTTCATGTCAGAAGCAGAAAAAATGGACAAGTGTCAGGATTTGAGTGACCAAACTGGGTCAGAACATCTCCAGAACTGCAGCTCTTGTGGGGTGTTCCCGTCTGCAGTGGTCAGTACCGATCAAAAGTGGTCCAAGGAAGGCGGCGAGGTCATTGATGCACGTGTAGTCCGATCCAACAAACTGCTGAACACACACAGTCTGTCACAGTTTGTAGCTGCAGACCAGCAGTCAGAGTGTCCATGCTGACCCCTGTCCACTGCAGAAAGGCCCAATGTGAGCACCAGAACTGGACCACAGAGCAATGGAAGAAGGTGGCCTGGTCTTTACGATCAGGTGAATGGCCAGGATGGAACCAGGATGCATTATGGGAAGAAGGCGGACCAGTGGAGGCAGTGTGACGCTTTCATTGATGTTCTGCTAGGAAACCTTGGGTCCTGCCATTCATGTGGTTGTTACCTAAGCATATCCACCTTTGGTGAAACGGTATTCCCTGATGGCAGTCGCCTCTTTCAGCAGCATAATGTGCCCTGCCACAAAGCTAACATGGTTCAGGAATGCTTTAAGGAACACAACAACCAGTTCAAGGTGTTGACTCGGCCTCCATAGTCCCCAGATCTCATTCCAATCGAGCATCCGTGGGATGTACTGCACAAACAAGTCCGATCCATGAAGGTCCTACCTCGCAACTTCCAGGACTTCAAGGACTGCTAACGTCTTGGTGCCAGATACCACGGCACACCTTAAGAGGTCTAGAAGAGTCCAGGCCTCGATGGGTTAGGGCGACCTACACAATATTAGGCAGGTGATCATAATGTTATGGCTATGCTCTGTAACCAGGCTAGAGAACGCTTCATAAAGTCAACATCACTTTCTCTGGACTCGTTGTCCTGAAGGGTGTCAGACAATTCAACCAAAGACAAAGTGGATCTTCACTTCTAATGCTATATTTTTCTTCCTCCCCTTAAAAACTCACAGCAGGAGGTCTTGGCCTTCAACCTTTTGTGACTCCACTTTGTCCATTTGGGAAGATCAGAGGATTTTCTTCTGGAGTAAGAGGAGTGTCTGTTGAACTGTCAGTAATGAGTGTGTCCTCCAGCACTGTCCTTTCACTTTCCTGCAACGTGCCATGTGTCTAAAAGCACACAGAGCAGTCTGGAGACACTTTAACATACAGTTCATATGTACACCCTGTCTTTAATCTGGACTGGTGACGCCCCGTCTCTAAATGCACCATTAAATATCGATTCTATCAAAATCCAAATGTGTTTCGTACACTGTGTGGTTATACGACAACATGCTGTAGATCCTGGATGAGCCCTGGTGGACATTATATTTCTGATTATCATAGTCAACATTTTTTATGTTCCAGTGTTTCTGAATAAAAGACTGAAGAAAGAAGTGTTGCATTTTACAGTACGTGCCTTCTGTATCCACATAAAGAGGAAAGTAACTAAGATGTGTGTGTGAAATAAATAAAAGATAAATAGTTAATAAGGACAATAAATAATTAGAATGACCAAAAGTGAAGTGAATGAGTCTCCATCAGTGGACCATCAGTAGGTGTGGTTAACTCCCTGGGCGTGACTGCCCCCATGTGGAAATGAGTGTGCAGTGACAGGCCTGGGCTAGTTTTCTCTGAGTCACTGTATTAAATATATTTATGACACATTTGTGATTAATAATATTTAAATGACATAAATAGACACAGGGTGATCCTGACTTGTATTTTTGGTGTTAACATTGGAGTTCAGACAATAGACAATAGACTTCCTGGACTGTCTGTCATTGTCATCTCTGACTCCATCTGCACTTCCTCTGCTACATGCTGTGACTTTCATTCATCTGTTTATAGTCTCATTTAATTGCACACAGTCTTTTATCCCTATTTGTAGTTCTATTTCATATTTTTATAAAACATTTTTATTTCTACATTTACTTTCTACTTTTTATATAGTTTTCTATTTGTATAGATGTTTAGCACAGGTTCACTTCTTAACACAGTTATATATTTAATTTCTATGCAAATGTTTAACTCCTGCACATTTGTAATTCCTCTGTACATATTTAAATTCTATGCAAATTGTCTAATTTCTCCACAAATGTTTAATTTTGCTACAAATGTTTAATATCTCTGTACATATTTAATTTAGATCTATCTCAGGTTAATTTGAACGTATGGCTACTGTGTGTGTATGTATGTATGTATCTATCTAATTCATTATTTTACAGACGCACATTGCCCAAAGCATCACACTGTATATATAACTGTAGAGTACATATATGGGTACTTCCACTGGAGCCTGTTGACTGTGAATCTTATTGACTAGCTCATCCATAAATGTATGAAACTTCTCAGGGGGATAAAATATTTTTTCCATCTGGCAGCATCTTTTGGACATTTTGACTTCCCCTGTAGTGCCACCGTGAGGTCCATGTTTGCAGTGGATGGATCACCCTTCAGGATGAATTGTTTCACTGTTTTGTCATCTGGTACAAAACACATTCATTTTGGACAGATTCTCTTATTTCTTTCTTTTATTTTAAACCTTTTACGTCTGTATTTTCAGTCATAAATGTTTTTCTTAACGTGTCTGTCTGAGCTAAAACTGTATGAGCATTTGTTTTTCTTCAAAATAAAAGCATTAAAGTTTGAGAATAAACATTTTAATTTATACTTTGTGGTGTGAAACTAATGTGAAAATAATCTCAATACCATTGCACAACCTGCCTTCATGGACCTTTAAATACAGTCTGTGTAAAATACTGTGAAATGTCGACCCTCATCAGACTAAATGAGATGTTTTTTCAATTTCAGTATTCTCATGACACTTTTCATACAGAGCAGGTCTAGACTGTTCTCTTTATAATATTATTTACAGAGATCCAACAGTTCCACCATGAGCAAGAAAAACTTCCTTTAAGAGGCAGAAACCTCGAGCAGAACCCGGATCATGGTGGAAGACATTTTAGAGAGACAAAGATGCACAGAAGCTACAACTACAACTTCAAGTACAACAGAAATATGACTAATAGTAGTAATAAATGTGTACAGATGGAGAGAAGAGCTCAGTGCATCATAGGAAGTCCCCCAGCAGTCTATAGGCCTATAGCAGCATCACTAACGGATGGTTCAGGACTCATCTGAGCAGCTCGAAACTATAAGCTCTATCAAAGAGGAACGACTGAAGATGACTCTTCAATGTGGAGAGGTCTGCCTCCAGAACCAGAACTGTGAGCAGGTTCTACAGCAGAGGAGCTTGATAGCTGAAAACTCTGACTCCCAGTCTACTTTTGGAGACCACAAGAAACCATGAGGAACCACGAGGAATAATCAGGAACCACAAGGAACCACAAGGAATAATCAGGAACCACAAGAAACCACAAGGAACCACAAGGAACCATGAGGAACCACAAGGAACCACAAGGAACCATGAGGAACCACAAGGAACCACAAGGAACCACGAGGAATAATCAGGAACCACAAGAAACCACGAGGAACCACAAGGAACTATGAGGAACCACAAGGAACCATGAGGAACCACGAGGAATAATCAGGAACCACAAGGACCCACAAGGAACCATGAGGAACCACAAGGAACCACAAGAAACCACAAGGAACCACGAGGAACCACAAGGAACCACAAGGAACCATGAGGAACCACAAGGAACCACAAGGAACCACGAGGAATAATCAGGAACCACAAGAAACCACGAGGAACCACAAGGAACCACAAGAAACCACGAGGAACCATGAGGAACTATGAGGAACCACAAGGAACTACAAGGAACTATGAGGAACTACAAGGAACCATGAGGAACCCTGCATGCTGACAGTGCAGTGTTCTAGTGGGATAATAAAGTACTATGAGCTTTGGAGTTCGTTTTCTGCTGAATGAAACTGCTCAGTACAGTGATACAACATCGCCATCTAACGTTCAACTGGAAACATTACAGCAGATTTCAATGTGACCCTGCCTTAGTGTGTGTATTCATGTGTGCACTCTTACCCCTATGAGAAGAGTGACCTTTGCAACACGCGTCTCCTCACTTGCTTACTGTGTATACACAAAGTACTTCATGCTGGTGAAGTACTTGGCGTGTTTGTCCAATAATTAACTACGGGTGTGAGGCAGGCAGAGGAAAGAGAAAGAAAACAGTGAGAGGGGAAGAAGAGAGCAGAGAGGAAAGGTAAGAAACACAAACGAGAAAGAGAAGTCAGCAAAGAAAAAAGGACGTTGACTCAGCAGGGGGTGAAAAAGAGGAAGAGGAAAGCTGACAGTGCTTCTCATTTTGTTTATTCTCCTCCAGTTCATTTGTTCAATGGACTCCACGGAGGAACCACAGGTGGCCAGGAACATAGAGCTGAATGATGGCTCACGAATGCCAGTTTTGGGTCTGGGAACTTGGAAGGTAGCCTCAACACTCATTCATATGTCTGCTTTTTAACTGTAAAGACGTCATCAGTTTGTTTTCATGCATACTTTTGCAGAAGATGCTTTTAAAATACATTTATTTCTTTCATGCAAAAATAGTTTAACACTTCAGGCTTATAGTTTGCTTTCTTGCTGAAAGTTAGATGAGAAGATTGACACCACTCTCTTATATTCTTCACTATCTTATATTAACTATGTTAGTTAGTGAGTCAATTAGCTTAGCTTAGCATGAAGACTGGACCTTTGCTCATTCCAAAGTTCAGAAATCAGCTTGTAGCTTATTTGTTTAACCCCTACAAAATGTGAGTTCACAGAGAAAGTTATCTGACACAACTTCCAGCGTGTAACTTCCTGTGTATGGATTTCAGAAATGAGATAAGAAAACCTCGACCGTGGCCCTCACCCTAACCTTAAACTTTGATAGATTTTACAGCGCTGGTACTTCTATAATCTATTACTGGACTTGCTGATAAGACAATAGATTCAAAGATTCTCTGTTGCTTACTTACCAAAAACGTAGAAAGACCTACTGTGCAGGTTACTGTGTAGGTTGGTAAACAAGGCCATCCTACCTGAGCATAAAGCTCACAGTGGTGCATCAACGCTTAACAATTAGTGATAAATCTGAGGGACGCATGGTAAGCTGAGTCAATCATGTGCAATGCCTGAGCAGTGGCACGCATGTACAAAAGATCCCCCATAGTCCAATACAGGTAAAAATGTTGCAGCAAAAGTCTTTTTTTTCAATTAAAAGAGAAACACAACTTGTTTCTCAAACAGAAACTTAATTTAAGTCTCAGTTTTTTCACCGAGCACTGCACACATGACTTAAAGATCAGAGAGATAAAGAGAGTTACATTTAAAAAATGTTGTGCTCGGGGCGTCAATTAGCTCAGCAGCAGCCGAATCCGACCTGCGGACCTTTGCTGCATGTCGTTCCCCATCTCTCTCTCTCCCCACATTCCTGTCACTCTTCAGCTGTCTCTGTCTTGAAAAAAGGCCAAAAAATATATTTTTAACAAAAAAAACAAAAAAATGTTGTGCTTGTTGCAGTCCACCCATCTTCCCCGCTCCTCGATCCAGGGTGCGGTAGAGGCTGCCATCGCAGCTGGCTACCGCCACATCGACACCGCCTACAGCTACGGCAACGAGGCCGATATTGGTAAAGCTCTGCATTCCAAGATGCAGCAGGGCATCATTCGGCGCGAGGACATGTTCATTGTCAGTAAGGTATAAAAACCCTGTCATATCCCTGACATTCAGTTAATTGCGCTGGTTACGAATATATAAATATTCTGTATTAAATATAATTTATAATATTGTATTCTTCCATCCTGTTCCATCCTTTTTTTCCTAAATAGCTGTGGGATACCCATCATGCCCCAGAGGACATCCCCGTGTGCCTGAATAAATCCCTGAGTGATCTCCAGCTGGACTACCTGGATCTTTACCTCATACATTTCCCTGTTGGCCTCAAGGTTGAGCGTAACATCTAAAATAGTTATTCAAATTGTTATTCAGAATTCAAATTTGTCTTAGTCCTTATCCTGCCCTGGTCCCAGAAGTCGTGACTGAAGTAAAACAATAAATGTTTTAAAGCTGTATTACATGATTCTTTGACCATCAGGGGGCAGAGTCTCTCCAAACTAAACTCAGATTTACTTTAAGACACTAATGGCACCTCACATTGCTATGGCTAGGCTAACATGGAAGCCAGCAATTGCTGACAAAGAGCCACACAGTCATCCCATTGGAGTTTTATTTCTATCCACCTAACGAATATAACATACTTTCTATACAAATGTATAGAAAAATATCTTAAAATCACCATGAAACAGTAGGCAGTCTGTCTACTTCCTAATTTTCACCTGTTTCCTGGAAAAACAGATAGGGAGGGACTTGTTGTGGATATTGATTGGCATTTACAGCATCCTGCTATGCACTGCAACTAGCGTGATGAGTCAGCATTAGCGTCTACCTTCCAGTGAACATGGCTGGACCGAACCCAACCTCTGAAACCAGTGGTGTCCAGTCTAACAGGGAATACAGCAGCCTACCGAGGTGGTTTTCTTGCCAGGTTTGGCTCCTGGCATCCCAGGCTGAGTCAGTTCAGTTAGCTACACGGCTGACCGAGCTAACCACAGTTAGCACTTCACTACTTATCAATGTTTCCATCATAAAGTCTGTAAATCACCTCGGTAGTATAACATTATTCCCTGTTGGTCTCAGAGGCTGTGCTCGAGCCCGGTTCTGTTGCATGGTAACGGCAGATTCAGTTAGCAGCGGTCAATTAACAGTTAGCTACTTTAGCAAGTAGTTAGCCCCCCCTTGAATATATAAAATGGTATCAAAAACTTGTTTGTACCGGGAGTTTGTGTGCAGACCAGAGAACCAAAATAATGAGCTAGAAGGTGCTAAAAGACTGGCAATGTTATACAAAGGTTACGTCAAAATTTCAGAGTAAGATCAATTAAATGTAATTTCTGTCTCTTTTCTTAATTGAAGGAGTGAAGCAAATGTTTTTTGTTTACATTTCTTCATAGAAAATGGGTGATGAGCTTTTCCCTAAGAAGGATGGAAAGATCCAGACCTCTGACATAGACTATATCGACGTATGGAGGGTAAGAACACATGTGCTGTCTGTTCAGTGCGCACTGGGACCGCCGCTGTTTAATATCCATTTAAAAACTAAATCAACATTTTCTCTAGTGTTAATTAAAACAAATTTCATCCACCTGTTGTATTTGGAGGGGATGGAAGCCCTGCAAGCCTCAGGGAAGGTGAAGAGCATCGGCGTGTCCAACTTCAACATCCTGCAACTGGAGAGACTCCTTGCTCTGTGCAGGGTTCCTCCTGCTGTCAATCAAGTACTGCACATTTAGTTACGTTACAGTTATAAACAGAAGAAACTCCTCAGCTGGGTTGTCCTGATTGTCCTGGGTTATCATTCATAGGTGGAGCTACATCCCTACCTGGTGCAAACAGACATGATAGAGTTCTGTAAATCCAAGAACATCGTCCTGACTGCCTACAGCCCGTTTGGCTCACCTGCGAGACCGCCGGAGATGTAAGACACTCACACACTCACACCAGTAAAAAAGACATTTCCAGCAAACAGACTAAAAACAAGTCTTATCTGGTCTGTCGCAGACCACATTCTGGTCTTTATTGTGGCTCAAATATTGACGTCCATGGAAAAGTTTACAGACTACAGATTCACTGGACTGTTGGACTTGGGAATGGTTGGACCTTGGGTCCTGTGGAAGATCTAACTCAGGAAGTCTGACTTTGCAAGGTTAGGGGTTAGCGGATCTCACAAACCCAAGCCTCATTGTTATGCTTTGGGTTTTATTCTCTTAGTTAGCCTCATGTGATCCACAAACAGGTCCTTTGATGAAGTGGGATGAGCGAAATATGGAGTACTATGTACCGAATTAAAAATTGCACTCTGGTCTTTTCATCTTGCCTGTCTTAGGTTGAATGGAGACACTGATCCATACAAGCTCCTGGAGGACCCGGTCGTAGCAGATATAGCCAAAAAGCACAGACACAGCCCTGCACAGGTTAGTGTGTGTGTGTGTGTGTGCTGTAAATGAGTATGTGTGTGTGTGTGCTGTAAATGAGTATGTGTGTGTACTTGTTAGTAACAGTGGTGTTTTTCCAGGTACTGCTCAGGTACCATGTGCAGCAGGGTATCGTAGTCATCCCTAAGAGTGACAAGCCTCATCACATCCTTGAAAACACAAAGGTAAAACGTCTCCTCACTCGACTTCTATCTCATAAACTGTCTCAACTCAGATATTTGTGTACTTCCTGGTGTGGTGCGCTAATATCAGCAGGGTAGTGTTGTCTCAATGGACTCCTCTAGACCTCTGAAGGTGTGCCGTGGTATCTGGCACCAAGACGTTAGCAGCAGAACCTTTAAGTCCTGGAAGTTGCGTGGTGGGACCTTCATGGATCAGACTTGTTTGTCCAGTACATCCCATACTCGAGATCTGGGGAATTCAGGGGCCGAGTCAACACCTTCAACTGGTTGTTGTGTTCCTCAAAGCATTCCTGAACCATGCTAGCTTTGTGGCAGGGCGCATTATCCTGCTGAAAGAGGTGACTGCCATCAGGGAATACCGTTTCCATCAAAGGGTGTACATGATCTGTACCAATGCTTAGGTTGGTGGTACATGTCAAAGTAACATTCACATGAATGGCAGGACCCAAGGTTTCCCAGCAGAACATCAACGAAAGCATCACACTGCTTCTGCCAGCTTGCCTTCTTCCCATAATGCATCCCGATGCCATGTGTTCCCCAGCCATCCAGATACTGTAAAACAAAACCTGATCCATCAGACCAGACCACCTTCTTCCATCGCTCTGTGGTCCAGTTCTGATGTTCACATTGGGTCTTTCAGCAGTGGACAGAGGTCAGCATGGACACTCTGACTGCTGGTCTGCAGCTACAAACTGTGATGGACTGACTTTCTAGCAGATCGTCTAGCCATCAGAGTTTGATTCTCTCTCAAATCTTGTCCATTTTTCTGCTTCCAGCACGTCAATTTTTGACAAAATGTACACTTGACAGGAGCCACAATAACGAGATAATCTGTTATTCACCTCACCTGTCAGTGGTCTGAATGTTATGGCTGAGCAGTGTATATAAATATTAGTAAGGACTTCTAGGACTATGATTTAAGAAAAACTACCCAGTACTCAGTTTGTTTCAATGCTGGTGTTCTGTGCAGATCTTTGACTTCAATCTGACTGAAGAAGACATGAGAGCGCTGAGAGGACTGGACCGAGGGTGGAGGACCTGCATGCTTGACGAGTAAGTCAACAAACAGCCGTTGTAGCAAGTCGTCTGCAAGGTGGAGCTATTTTAATGATTGTTTTCTGTTTTTTCTGTCAGAATCAAGTCTCATCCGTACTACCCGTTTTGAAGCTGCCACGAGAGCGAAGAGAAGACGGCAACCAGACCAGCTACATGCATACTGTCTACCTACAGTATCACAGTGTAATTCATCAGTTTACCAAATAATGTGAAGACGAATCTATGAAGACTATGAAGATTCAATATGAATGAAATCAATGTGACAAACAAATATCATGACATTGATAAGCTTTTTCAATGTTCCATGTGCTGAAAACTTTTACCTGTTTTCAATAAAATACTGTATGATTGTGTTCGAACACCAGATTTTTCTATTTCACAAGTTAATACTTAAACAGACAGTCCAACAAATGACTGAATGATGAATGAGACATTTTATTGTGTTATACAATACTGAGCACATTACACTTTCATTACACACACTCTGAATATGTTGTCAATATGTCATGTCCTTGTCCCATCTGTCCTCTGTCCTCGAGTATCTGGACCAACACAGAGTTGCACTCAGGGGGCCTAACCATTTGCTAAAGTAGTTTTTAATTAACTGCTGCTAACTGAATCTGCCGTTAACAAGCAACAGAAACGGGTTCAGCAGCCGGACCGGACCGGGTTCAACCACACTACCAAGGTGATTTACAAACTTTATGGTTTCAGACGTTGTGTTTTATGGGGACTTTAAGTAGACATTTCTGGATGGCTAACGTTCACGGCATGTGATTCAGCTATAGTTCTTGCAGGACAAATGCATGGTTTTTGCACTGGTCAAACCTCTACAATTAACCTTTAGCTAAATCCTGCAGTTACTGTAGATCCAACTGCAAAGCTTCCTGTTCTCACATAGCATACAAGCCGTTTATTATAATAGTGGCAGATTTACCAGTTGAAATTCACTCAGTAAGGCTTGAAACAATGGGCCTGTGACTTCAGACAGAAGCAGCTTATTCTTTCGACTTGCCGACTGTTGTTTCGTTGTTGTTATCAGCTGTACCTAGCTAGCAAATTAAGCTAACAGTAGCTCCATGAGTTGGGTGAAAATACCGTCTCCGGCTGGCTTGTTTTAAAACATTTAGACTGATTTGTATGTGTCTCATGGTTCCATATGTATGGCAGCATATTGCTGCATGGCAGCATCACAGAATAACGTGAAAAGTTTGTTGTATAACGTCACGTTATGAGAAGTTATCACGTTATAACATGAAACGTTTCACGTTATAATCAAGATAAATAGTCTTCTGTTAACATGAGTTGGTGAAAATATCTTGCTATAACAAACTTTTCACATTATAACACTGATGCTAAAAGGCTGCGGCCAAAGCTACATATGCCAGACAAAGGCAGCATCTTCACCAGATAAACCAAATAAAGCTTTGTTCTTGTATTAACACCATAGAGCAAGTTGGCGCCAGGTCACGTTTGCGTAACTGCGGCCAACGCGAGGTCCCGTGGCATTTGAAACATCTCAATCTGTGGGTCTGAGATCATAACCGGCCCCTGGTTTGAACAGGAAAGGAAATAATAAATAATATTTCAAAATAAATACAAAGATATTTGCTGGTCAACTGTTAACAGCCTTGTTTTCAATTTCAAAATAAAAGGTTTTTCTATTCTTTTTTAACAGCTCCAAACAATCAGAATTGTACAAACAAATCCGCTGATACATTTTTGAGTGTACCAGTTTCCTGTGTGCAGGTGTAGATATTTGCACTCCAACACTCGTTTTGCATGTTTACACTTAATGTTAATCCTCCTTATTGTGGCACATTTTTGTTTCTACTGTACCAAGAACGCAAAAATGAATCAAACTGTGAATGCGGCCCATCTTATAATGTAGTTTTTGTCAACAAGCTCTGGTTAATGCAGTGTTTAACACAATCGGTGTGACGCTGCAGTCCTTCTGGGCTCCCGAGAAAATGATTCTTTGCGTCAACACGGTCTCTGTTGGTAGTTCTGGTCAAACAGAAAATCCTTCATCGCTTGTTGTTACGTAGGATGTGATATTCCTTTCTCCCCTTGTCCCATCTTCTTCCTCTCAGACGAGGGTGATGATGGCGTTGACTTCACAGTACACACACAAGCCGAGGCCCCCGCAATGCGTTTTGGCAGGTCTGGCCCTCTGGACCATGAGCCCTTGTCTGGGTTGAACACCTGAGTGGCTCTGGAGAACACCATATTCTCCCAGCTGTAGCCCCCCAGCACATAGATCCTCCCTGCCCAAACGGCAAGCCCCGCCTCGCTGTTGGGCAGCAGCAGCGGCGCCACCCGCGTCCACTGGCCAGTGTGTGGGTCGTAGGACTCCACCTGCAGGATGTCGAAGCGCTCCGTGGTGTCTTCGTGGTCATCGCTGCCCCCGATGGCGTAGATGAGGTGATTGAGGGAGGCCATGCAGTGCCAGCCCCGGGCCAGAGACATGGGCTGGCGTTCTACCCACACATCGCTGTCCCGTGAAGGATCGTAACTCAGGACGTCCCGGCGATACGGACCGATCTGATAGTCGTGACCGCCCGAGATGTAGACTATGCCACGGTGGACGGTCCCAGCATGGCCGTAAGTGAACCTAGAAAAGATTCAAGAAGCCAAACGACTGTTAAAAAACAACAGCTGACAAGACTGTGAGGCTGCTACTGCTACTCCCACCATGTAAGAAGGAGCGCTACCACAGGTCCTTCATTCCAACAGCTGTCATACTTGCAGGACTTCATGACTTTCTTCTATAGGTTTATGATTTATAAGTTACTTCTTATCAACCTTGTATATACAAGCTGCTGTGACAAGTGAATTTTAGGACACTTCTTATCAAACTTGACCAAACTTTGTTCCACAGGCTACAGCTTCAGGGAGTTTAAAGCCTCAGCTGGTTTCAGTTTGACTTCGACAAGGCTAACAAGAAGTCCTTCAGTTCGACTTTCAAGTTTTTTGAGGTATCTTGTCAACACGGCATTAATATTTATTTATTCATTTATTGTTGGCCACTTTGGGCAGTAGAGTATACACTCTTCTAAAGTTGTTCTGGCCAACATGTTGGCACATTAGAGCATAATTAGCTCACACTAACGCAATGCACACTCACTGCTGGCTACAGGGAACATGTGAATATAAGGAAGCCAATAGCTCTCTGCTTTCTGTTTCATGGGTACTTCAACCTTAGGAACCAAAATCGTTCATGAGGATACATTCTCATTTCATGACACCAGAGAAAAGTCTATGAAAGAGCAGATCCAGTAGTAACGTGTTCCTACCTGGGCAGTCCTGCCACGTAGGTCCAACAGTCCTCAGCGGGACAATAAACTTCCACAGAGGACAAAGCTCCAGTGTCGTTCCTCCCACCCACAGCGATCAGGCACTCTCCAACTGCCCCCAAGTAAAAATCCACTCGCCGCTGGTTCATTGGAGCACCCTGGAAAAACAACACAAGGTGAAGAAGTTACTCTCATTTTCTGGCAGCTTTGTGTGTGTGTTCACTTCATTTGTACACTGAACAAGTAACGGAGAGTGGGACTGGCTCTTTGGTACAGTACCCTGGTCCACTGGTTGTGGCGGGGGTCGTATCTGTACAGCAGGTTGCAGGCAGCGTCTCCACCGTTGTCCCTGGACGAACTGCCACCGGCAGCGAAGATGAAGCCCCCCAGCACCGCCAGGCAGTGGTGGCTCCGCTGGGCCGGCAGCTCCGTTTCCACCTCCCAGCTTCCTGTTTCACCGTCCAGCCGGCAAACGTTGGCGCTCAGCTCCTCTCCACGATCCGACACCTCCAGAAGTAAAATACCGTAATTATAGCAATTAAAAACAATCTTAGCAGCTTGTTATCACATCAAAGATCAAATCAAGTATCTCCTCAGTCAAGTCTCAAGTCTAAAAGTCGACTTGCTCATGTTGCTATATCAGCTGGTTTGTATCATTAATTCCCCAAAATGTCAAGACATTTAACATGTTTCATTTAACAGTTAACTATAAGCAGTAAAGTTTCAGTGAAACTAAACTTAAAGTAAACACATTTACACCTGTACCTCTCCTCCAATCAGCAGCAGCCGCTCCACTCCTTCCCTCAGCATGGTGCGTCCTGTCTGCAGGAGTGGCTGAGCGCTGGGCCTAGCGTGGTACCCCAGAGCTTCCTCCACCAGAGCCTCACAGCCGGCTTCCTCCGGCAGCAGGGCCCGCACGCCCGGGAGCACCCGGCCCACTAGGTCCCCCATCGGCATCAGAGGGAAGCGGATGTGGGAGAGGAGCTGCCTCGCGTGGGCGGTCCGCTCAGGACTCTGGCTGAGCCACTGCAGGGTGGCCTGAAGAAGCGCCTGCTCGCTGTCGTGCTGAACCTGATAATGAAGAGAGGAGCTAGAATTCTGGCATCTTCTTATGACGATGTGGATGAGATTAATTTTTCAACTGCTTCGATCTCAGCGTGCAAACACCGTGGAGTATTTACCTGCCCACTGGAGAGGTAGGAGGTGAGTTTGTGTAAAGGAATGTCACGAAGGAAATCAGGCGTGAAAGACAGCGTGGCGAAGCGTGCGAGGATGAAGTGGTCAATGAATGCATCAAGACGCTCCAGACTGTAGAGCAGAGCCAGCTCCTGCAGATACAGGTAGTTGTCCTCACTCACCTCCCTCTCCAGGTACTGACAGCAGAAATCCACCACACGCCACACCTGAACAAGAACATATTTATACTTTAAAATAAAAACTGTTGTTCATTACAAACTATATGAAACATCCAAAGATTTGTATGTGTTAAACAGAAAGTACCCGGTTTCTTACCTGCAGGAGGTGGGCAGCTTCCAGCACATAGTCAATGTTACCTCCATCCAATGGCAGCTCTCCGCTGTACAGGAAGTCCACTACAGCGTTCAGACCGATGTAGGACATCCCAACCAGCTCCACCTGCAGACAGGAAGATGATGGTGGAGGTTAAAGCCGCACTGTGTAACTTTCCTCTGATAAATTAACGTCTGTTAACTCCTGTTGATGCTACACTGACTTGTAATCAGGTGAATGGTGTCTCTGTCATTCGTACGTCTGTTCTCACACTATGTAACTTTGGGCTCCGGGTTGGGAGAAGTACGTAACTATTCCCTGGTTTTCCCAGTGTAGAATAGTTTCAGCTTATGTACCTCCTCCTGGCGTTCCTCCCTCATGCCCAACGTGAACATAGCATGGAAGTATGGACTAGAGACGGCCAGCAGGGCTCGGTGAGCAGGGACCCGCTGGTTGTCGGCCACCAGCACCACATCACAGAACTGGCTGTGCTGCCGCTGCTCGTTGAAGCCCTGCAAGACCTCCACAGCTTGATCCACACAGCGGAAAACCTGCCAACACAACGCCATAACACACTGACAACAGGTTTGTTCAAGGGCGCTTCGAAAAATTCTTATTTTCCCTAGATTCAGTTTGATTCATGGACATAAACACTGAAACACACAACGCCTCCAGAGAACTCTGCTACATCCAGAGCTAAATAGATGAAGATATTTTGAGCTAACAAACAGTAATGTTAACTAAGTAATGGTACGTAGATAAAGTAATGTGAAGTAAGTAAAACAGCTCAGCTATGTACTGACATCACGCTGCCGCCAAAGCTAACTTCTGGTTTAGCCCTCTGCTATCTTGAACAGGGCTCAAATGATTTAATCGTGTGTCTCTTTTAGACTTTCTGAATGTTATAAATCAAATTCTGGTAGTGAAACAAGTAATTTCACTTTTTTCCTTTGGAGGTGCAACACAAAAACTCAGTATTGGGCCACGGGCCAAAAGAAAAAACATTGTATTTTTTTATTGAATTATAAAGATGCAAAATGATACTAGGAATTACTGACTTCCTGTGTCACTCTGCCTGCTGTGCTCAGATTATGAAAAAAATGTAATAATTACATATTTAAATGTACTTTATCTCAAAAATAAATCAACAATTTATAATTTTTGATTACTTTTTCCATTTTTTCACTTGAAACATCTGTTGGGCCAAATTCGAAACGCATGGCGGCCCAACTTTGGCCCATAGGCCACACTTTGGTCAGTCCTCCTTTGACAGACTGCGGCCTAAGGAACATTATTTTGTATATCAGGATTAGTTAGTGTTGATAATGAAGCCTAACCCTATCCCTTGTAGTTCTATCGTCATGTTTACTGTGTCTCTTGAAATGAAACACTGTCCCGCCACAGCCAATGTAAGTGAATACTGTTCCCTTCTTGATTGTAATTTATATGTGAGTCTGACTGTACGCTCTGTGATCGGACCACACACAAACACACACACACAAACACACTGACCTTGGATGATTCACTGATCCGCTGAGGCCGACATACACGGCTCAGTTTGCCATTGTCCATTATGTCCCCTCAGATAGGTATCACCTAAAGGGGTCACACATATAGACAGACACACATACACACACACATTAGTATTACATTAGTCACTACAAGTACCTCACTCCTAACAGTAAATTAATCCTAAACACAAATGAGAAGCAGGACAGGTAAAGTTATTGTTGGCACAACAGTGAGGCAGTCAGGTGCCAATAATAAGTTAAAGCTCAGCCTTCAATGTAATATTGCAATCATACAACAATAAGCAACTGGAGTAAAAGATATAATCAAATGTTTCATATTTTGGGGCAAGTTGCTGTGAAAATAAACATCTTTTTTGCTTGCACAATAAGTCACGGCGGTAGACTCCTGTATGTGATGGAACCCAGTGAGTTTTTCCTACATGCACAGAAGAAGAGAGTGAGGCATGAAAAGAGAATTTGTTTGGTTGCAATCTGAAACTTCACCGCTAGGTGTCACTAAATCCTACAGACGGGACCTTTAAGCTACATGGAGAGTCCTCATTTGTGCCGTGAAGTCATTAAGGTACTCATTATGTAGAAAAGCAAGAACACACACACACAGTCACTTTCTAAAATAGCGCTCTTATTGTTATAAACTCAGCTGTTCTTACATTTGGACGTACGGTGGAGCAGAAGGCATCCGGTTCCTCTCCGGTAGCATCTCTCGTTACCGCAGTTTAGCAGCGCGGCGTTTTTTGGACGAAACCGTCAACATGGCGGCTTTTCAACGACGACACAAACTTTCCCGCCTCCTGAAACATGTCAGCACGCGGAGTCTTCTCACGGACACATGTCCCGCAAAAGAGCACAGCGCTGCACAATGTAGCGAGCGTCAGCTCAGCTAGCGTCAAATAACAAACGGACTTCCGGTCTGGATTTTCAAAGTAAACTCCTTTATATGAAAACAGTTAGCTAAAACATTCATGGCGCTTAAAATGAGAGAATATTTGCGATCAAATTTTACAACCCCATAAACCTGACCCGTGGGATAACTTCGTATGTTTCTTTCTTGTGACCTAAAAACAACTTTTTAGGAGTTCTAGAGGTTTAAAGTTGAAGAATCGTCCCAAACCAGCTTATCTTAACTTTTTGGTGAATTTAAAGAAAGCACACTACTGTCAGGAGCCAGCAGTCATTCAAAGTCTAGCTCTTTATGTCATTTTAACTAGTAATAATAATAATAATAATAATAATAATAATAATAATAATGTCATCCCCCTTCTGTTCTGCTCTGTCATTTTATTTTGAAGTCGAAGATTTTCGACCCGATGTTTTGATTGACCAATCACAAGCAGCGCTATGCGGGTCCGTTCAAGAGCGGTAATGTTACTGAATGTTTCAATTCAGTTATCTGAATGGAGCTAAATACTACTAATAATAATACCTTTTATCAATCAGGTATGTGTACAAATACAAAGAATTTTGGTTTTATGGTGCTCTCAATGTCCAAACACAGATATATCTATAAATCTATATGTCTGTCTGTTTGTGTATAGATATAAGACAACAATAACATCTGTAGACAGTAAGAACCTCATGTTCATTTTAAACATGACTTATTATAAGTAATGTAAAGTCTGTTAACATTTAAGTCTAAAACGTGTCACTCTTTCTCTTGTCTTTAACAAAATCATTCAGAAAGTCACATTTAGTGTCACATCTACAGATATATAACAGCAGCAGTTATGTCCTTAGAGGCTCAAATGCTTCGTTGTCCAAAAAAGACAAATCTTCAGCCATACAGTATCTGACAATCCTAGCAGGCCATAATTAATAGTTATAAAAATTAAGCTTCGGACCACATGAAATCTGACCGCAGGCCGCGATTGGCCCCTGGGCCGGACTTTGGACATCCCTGTAGTAAGACAACAGTGCAATAGTGATAACAATAATAAAAATATTAATAATGAATGATTAAATAAATAAGTTAACTATTAAGAATCAGAATTACTTTATTTCGCCAGGTATGTGTACACACGAGGAATCTGACTCCGGTTACACTTCGCTCTCTTAGTACAAACTTCAAACATATATAGACAGGTACAGTTAAAAAAGAGAACAGAGGACTTGACAGGTAAAGCACAGTATGAGTGTAGTTATGATATTTACATAAAGAATTTATACTTTACAGATATTATACAGACAGATATTATACATGCTTAGGTCATGTAAAATTTGGATGTGGGTGTGCATTTCTACAGAAAGAATGGGGAAAAAAAGACTACATTTCCCATGCTTCATTGGCTGCTTTCCTTCCAAGCAGGTGGTGGAGTGGGTCATCAAGTATTCGGGGGGTCACAGGTTCAATTCCCAGTTCCACCAGTCCGGTCGAAGTGTCCTCAAAAAAGATACCGAACTTGAAATGGCTCTTGACGTAGCCTCTGCCATCGGTGTTTGGCTGAATGTGTGTAGTAAAACTGCTTTATCTGAAAGGTGTTATATATAAATATTTAAATATACTGCACTCCATTGAATACCAGGCTCTCCTGGAAAAACTAGAACAGCAAACTGAGCTGCTACAGTTCAAATGTGTGAGTCAGTGACCTTAAACTACAGACTCTATGAAAACATGGAAACATATTTGTAACTATCACTGAAACACATAAATATAAATATATGGAGATAGAAATTATTATTAAGTTTTGATTTTCCAGATTTTATGAGCCTATCTTAAAAAATAAAAACTTTAATAACCTGTTAAAATATGTGTGTGATGGGCTGTTGGTGGACCAGCAGGTGGCAGGGTGATGCAGTAACAGACAACCCACAGCACAGAGCTCAGACCTGCTCAGACTAGTTCTGTGTTGTACCCACATTGTTAAGTATGTTGCAATAAACGGCATATTACAATACTTTATGTTGCACAATGCTACGTGTGTCCTCCTCAGGGACAAACTTATGAATTAAAATGAAATGACTGAAACAAAGTTGGTGGATTTTAATATCTTTGCACTCATCTGACACATTGTGCACATTTTTGCAGAAGTAAAACTGAAAGTTCCTCTTTTTTCACAATAAAACATTAACTTGTGTCATTGAGCAACAATAATCAAGAACTCTGCAAAACAGTCGCAATACTTTTAATAAGTAATTCCTCACAGGATGTCACAGATACTCATTATTTGTCGTTAAATGCATCTTAAAATGTTCATTAAGGCACCATTCGTATGTTTTGTCCTCCTATTTTGTTTCCTGACAGCTCAACCTCTCAGTTTCCCCTAACTTTTCTGCTTTTTCCTCATATTTATAATAAATAAATCCAATAAAATTTAAGAGCCTTCAATGTGAACAGCTGTAAAATGAAGATCAAATCTCACACTGCTAAAATGAAGTATCTGTGTTTGATGCTAATTTCCTGGTGATTGGACATGCTGCTTTCTGCTACAGACTCATGTGTACAGTATCTTTAATAAAAAGTAATAAATGGCTCACAAAGTTAATAAACTGTCAAAACACAAACATAGTTTTAAAAGGAACCTGACAGTACTCTATAAAAAAGTGGAACCTGCACCAAGTTTCTGGGTGTGCACACCAGTGATAACTTCAATTTCTTCACTCGAGTTCTTGCACACAGCTTTTACTGCTGTTTTACACTTTTGATACTCACTTCTATTAATATCTGTTTCACTGCATATTTATAACATGTTTCCTGTTCTCTTCTTGTTGCACCTTACGTGCCATCTTGAATGTTTGCTTAACTTCCACTGAACGTTGCTAGTGCAAAGCACATTAAGCGCTATTAAGATTGCTCGGGACTATTTGACTAATTTTTCTTCCGTATGTTTTTTTGCACAGCGGCCCTTTTTGTTTGGCCAAATGGTTTCTGAGAAAATCGGCAAAAAAAAGCTGGAAAATTTAACATGGGTGCTTATGGACACGATGTCCTTAAAGTGAAAAAGTGGCCGACCCGGTCAGTCCTGCCTATTGACCTTCGTCCCTCCAGAAACCGACTCTGGCCTTTACGGTGAGAGCCAGGCAGTCCATATGTAGCCACATTCACATGACATATTCTAAATTCAGCCCTCCTTATTTCTTACAAACTGTTTGAGCCAAATACTGAAGATTTTCATTCAGAACTAGAAAGTCATCTGAGTTAAAAGCTTAAATTACTGATGTGCTGTGAATGAAGTTTAACTGGATGAATGTGACTATCGAGATAAGATGTGAAGCGACGAGGTTGTGCAGTACTGTTACAGAGTGATGCTTCTTTGTCCTTATAAACAATCTTTGTCAGGGAACTGTACCATGGTTTTTATAGTTAACTAACAATGAAAAATGAAACTGCAAGAAAAACGTCTTTGTCACTTTGTTTCTACACACCGATTGGTTCTCCAACCTGCAACCCATTCTTTGAAACTACAACAGAGAGATGAGGATGGATACTGAGGACCTAACTGTGAACACTATAGAGCATTTTGTCTTCTTCTCTGACTGCTGACTGGCTAAGCATGACGGTTATAGCGGTGACCATGGAAACGCTCGGGGGTCCCCTAAGCTCTCAGAGACGGTTGCTGTGCAGACCTGAAGTCCACAAACGTTTCCAATTACTCAAGAGCGATCTCTTTAGTCTGACTTTCACTTCATTTCATTATGACTCCACGATGGGTTTTTATTCTGATTATTTTCAAGAAATCAGAGATTTTTTTGACACAAAACGACAGATTAAATGTTGAAACCAGCTATAAAAAAACAGCTTATTTTTGTAATTTCAAGTACTTCAAGCCCCAAAGTAGATACTACTTTAAGTATTCATTATCTTTTGAACTTCAGAGAGACAAAAAGACACTTTGAGAAGCAGATTTTGGAAAAAACATCAATTTTTATTTTGAAATGACTCGTCTTGTGCCCACTCAGTTTTCTTTCTCTCTTTTTTTTGCATCATTTTATTTTTTGGAAAATCTCTTCTGCCAATGTCCAAGATAACAATGCTCTTTTATTAAAATAAATCAAAAAAAGGTAAAGGGATTAGAGAAAATAAAATTCATCTCAAAAACAAACAAACAAAAAAAATCCAATTTTTTTTTGCAGGGGGGAGGGGGAGGAGGGATGAAACCAAATAAACAGATGCTACAACCGAGAAATGGCTCCTCCTCCTCCATCCTGGGTCGGGATGATTAAGCCCCGTTAAACCCACATTGTGATGGGCCACGTGCCAATCAAAGCCCCGCCCATGTGTAAGGAGGATAGCCAATCACAGTGTAGTGTCCACAAGCTCCCATGATGCCTCTCTCTCCCTGGGAGACTAAGGCAGTCAAACACAGTAGGTTACAGTATGCATGGATACCTTTAAGGGTTCGATTGTGAGATGAAACACCAGAAGAAAAGATCTCCATTCACAAAATCCTTTGTGGAAACATTCAGTCTTAACTGCAGGCGGCTAAGATCAATATATTAGTTGTTTCTCTGTTTTTCTATGATATAATATGTACAGGCATTCTTTACCGTGTACTCTCCGAGTTCTGGGAAACTGCTAACATCAATTACATCCAACAGAGACTGACTAAAAAGTACAGTGAAACAAGGTCCAAAAAGACACATTTGGACGAGCGCTGAAAGACATTCACGGCACAAAACGAGTGACTTTGAAGACAGGAGGCTGAATTACAGTCCAGTCAGCACAAGACGTAATGGTTGACTTTGTAATCCAAACACAGCTGTCTGGCTGGAGATGAAGAGGTGGCTTAATGTGTACTTAGCCCTATGACTCAAGCAAAAAACCATCACCAAGGATTTTGTTAGAAAATGGAGATCTTTTCCTCCCGGAGGGTACAGTGTATCATGACTAAGAGCACGCTCTGGTGTCCAACACATGCCTGCCAGAGTGCAAGAGAAAACTCATTCTTAAAATATGATCCATGACGATCACGATACGAGATTTTGAAGTGAAACCCTTCAGTTTTTCTTAGTTTTCTCACGTCCTCATTACATGAAATGATTCCTAGCAAACGGTTGCTGAACTGTAGCCCAGCTGAGATGAGGATGAGTGCGAGATGACGATGCACAACACAGTAGATAACCAACCATGAGCTGACTTGGGGAGAGGCCAGAGGGTCGGAGAGGAGAGAAGAGAAGGCAGTCTGTGATCTTTAAGAGCGCTTATACGCTTCATTTTAACAACGCGTCTGTCGCTGTGGACACGTTGATGTGTGCAGACACTTAAAGTGTTGGCGTGGATCAACCTTTAAAGGAATAGTTTGAGATTTGGGAAAATTTTTTGATGTTGATAAACAAGAAAACAGCTAGCCTAACAAAAGGTAAAAGAATATACATGCTAACGTGTCTAAAGCTCATTAAATAACACGTTAAATCTCGTTTGATTGGTAAAAAAAAGTGTGAAATATTGCATCTAGCAGTGGATTGTTTGCAGGACTATTCTTGGACTTTTGTGACTAAACAAACAGGATATAAAATGTTAAGTAGTGAGCTTCGAAGATACAAAATATCAAACTATTCCTTCAACGATACAGAAACGTCCACGAGTGTCACTACGTTAAGGAATCTGAAGGTCTCAGAAGATCTTCCAGATGTGGATTCACGTTTTTAATCTTCCAGAGACACAAACCGATGCAGCGCACCCAGGCTTTGTTAAAATCGAGTATATAAGCGACCTCATGCAGATGTTACGGATTTAGAGGTGCACCAGCAGCATCTGTACTATCAGGATCTGACAGCTAAAGAAGCTAAAGAAAACAAGACACTGTATTCTAATGAGCGCAGTATAAACAGTGTTTGGTTAGTACTTGAAACATTTTTACTTGTTCTACGAGCTGCTCCTGGGGCACCTTGAATTCGTTTGTCTTGCAAATGAGCAAATTGTTTTTGCCGGACCTCACTTTGACGGTACATGTGTTTGTGTGTGTATGTGTGCGTTGCATGCATTTCCCTTTCGTCGAGCGCCCTCTCCGTCCCACCTCGCTCTCCCACCAGAGGTAGCAGCCCTGCCCCAACACTCCCCACCCCCCACCTATTCCAACCCAACCCAGACTAGACCCGACCCCATCACTTAAACCCCCCCAACCCTTCCAGTGGACCGCGGTGCTTCTCTACTCGGCCTGAGCATCGTAATTGGCTCCACCCGCCTTCTTCAGCTCCATACGGATGTTGTCCTCGTCCAGTTCCCTCGGGTCGCTAAACATGAACTCCTTGGCAAAGTTCTGCAGAAACGAGTCAAACACACAGAGGATAAATGTTGTGTTGAACCAAAAATGTTCACAACAACAACAACAACAACAACAACACTTTTCAGCTGTCATATGAAACAAACTTCTGGGGTAATTTTCAGTGAATTGAATAAGTAATTACATGAGGACATTATATTTCATCCAGAACCCCTAACATGATATTTATGGATGTAAATTCTAAATAAATGTTGAGTGGGCTTAGCCAGTTTTGGATCTTTAGTCATAGACTGTCTAAAACCTTGATGTAGTCTCCGTGACATAACCACACAGGTTTCTGAAAAGCTATTGTGAAGCTCCAGACACCCGTGTTGGTACCCACAGTTACCTTCCGTGGCTGTGAAGTAAAGCCAATACAGGAAGTGGCAAAAACTGCAGTTCGTCAAACATCCACTTGAGGCTGGCTCCAGAAGTGAGTCAGTCTCCATAAGTCCCCATGTTAAAATGTCCAACTTCACAGCAGAAATAAACATGTTTACAGCCTGGTACAAAAAACAGTTTTGGTCTCTATAGCTAATTTCCCCGTTCATGACAACTGTACTGAGGGTGAATTTTTATACAACTCACCTGTTCAAATTATATTAAGGCTTAAAGTTATGCAGAATTAAGAGAGAGGAAAAGTTGAGTGTCATCTGCATAGCTGTGTTAGGAAAAACTATGCCAGTGAATAACAGAGTCAAGGGACATTTTTTAACGAGAAAAAAGGAGGGGACCCAGAACAGAACCCTGAGGAACACAAACAGTGAGGCTAAAAGGTTGTAGGGGTCGTCATAGAGACTACATCCAGGTTTTAGACAGTCTGTGTAACTGATGTATGTTTTTGGCCACTTTTTATCAAAGAGTTTATATATTTTTTACGCATCCCGCTGACACAGTGCAGCATTAGCATTCCTTTGGAAACCTGTTTCTACCCAAGAAAGTCCAATATTTACTCTCCCTTTGGCTTTTTTTAGTCTCCTGCTGAGGAAGCATGAATCACCATGTCACTCCCCCACATGCCGTGATTTTTTCTCATTAATTGCAGCTTTAACATATGTAAATATGTGAATATGAGAAAACATTTAGCAATTTGTCTCATTTTGTATATCTGGGTCATAGCTATGCTTGTTTCTTTCATGTGTTTGACTCTATATGTTCTGTTGCTTATTTTTCCCGTCACTATGTGTCACTCTCATATCATCTGGGGGTAAAATGGTTTGTTGTTTTGTAGCTGTAAACTGTATCCATCATCATCCTGTTGCCATATTGCCTCTGTAACCACCCAGTTTCCCCCGAAGGGACCATTACAGCTTCTCTCTATTTTACTCTCATGATGACAGTCATTATTTTAATTGCTGCTCTCTCCACATGCGACACCGCCGCAATCTCTGACCTGCACGATCTCTTTGACCATCGCCTTGTCGGTGCTGATCTTGGCGCGCTGCAGCCCACTGATGTTCTCGCCGATCCAGGTGATGAGAGTGAACTTGGCTCGTTTGCTCATGGCATCACCCGTTGTGATCCGGACAAAGCCAAACAGACGGGCGTCATCTGAGAAAGGAGAGACAGAGGAGGTTGTGTTAGAGAGTGAAGGTGGTCGTAGTTGATATTTTAAAGTGTTAACCATTTCACATCACACCCTGGTAGAAGACAGAAAATTCCCCCTGCCCCATCTGTCGTCTGAAATGAGCTCCTGTCATGCTCAGTTTTTTTTCCCATTATTTTGCATCTTTAGACAAAACATCTCTGATCAATAAGAAAGAAGTGATCACAACAGACTAAGTTTATACAGAAAAATCAATCAAAAAATTGCAGCAGCCCCATTTCAAACACAGCTCTGCACACACAGCAAGTGCAGTATTGAGCAATGCTACAATACATAAGTATGTTAATCTTTGTGCTCAGAAGTAGGTGTAACAATGTGCCAGTCTGTTGTCGTAAGTGTCTGAAAACTACACTGTGTGAAAGAAAGACAAAACAAGTGAGAAACGAAGTGTTGCAGATGAATACAAGATTCGGCTTTGTGGGTTAGGTTTTGTGAAGTGGTTTGTGTACGTGAGTGTGCAATAAGGAAATATTCATTTGTTGCAGCTTTGTTGGAAGTTGCATGGTACTGTTATTTAGGGTTAGAGTTGTTTGATTCACTTTTGGTAAAGCAGTAATGCTACAGTAAAAGTACTTCCTGGTCATTCATTGTCTGCAGCCTAATTTAATTGTACACAGTTTCTCTTTTTGTAGTTCTAATTCTTATTTCCATAAAAAAAATGTATTTCTATTTTACTTTTTATATGATTTCTATCTGTAGAGATTTTAACACAAGTTTCATTTCTTTACAGCTTTAATTACTTTACACATGTTTAATTTGTCCACATAAAATGGCAGTAAAGATGGCTGCATAGCTAAATTAGTCTGATCTGATAAGAACTCAACGGCACCCCCATGAAAGAGTCCTTAAAAAAAAGATATTTTTCTTTTGTATTTGAGTCAGGGAGCAACATAGTGCTGAAAAATGTGACATTCATCTGACAGCACACATACAGCAGAAAGGGTGGTCCTCACTACATATGTACATTTATCTGGACCTCACATTGTTGCCTGAACAGGAATGTGTGTGTGTGTGTGTGTGTGTGTGTGTGTGTGTGTGTGTGTGTGTGTGTGTGTAACGAGGAAATATTCAGGTCAATAGACTTAAAATGAGTCAAATCTTTTGTGAGCCTCGCATTTGTAACACAGACCTCCCAGTCATCGCGCCAGTCATTCTTCATGGTGGTCCACTTCTGAGCCGACACACACACACACACACACACACACACAAACACACAAACACACACTAAGAAGTACTTGTACCTCTACTGGCCTCTAAATCCTATTCAAATGAAGAACATCACTCCGTTGCTGCTCAAAGACCAACATGTACATGTAGCATGTGATGATGTAATGTCACTTGCTGACAGCTTGATGTATAAAGGGTCACATGGAACCAATTGTAAAGGGGAAAACTTCTAGTTACATAACAGTTTAGATACATTATATTTTACACTAATGTCCTGTATATCTACGTGTTACTGAACAAAGACAAACTGAAGTTAATATTTGGCATATAAAATGAATAAAGTCGTCTAAAGTAGTCATGATATGGACATTGCACTTGAAATTTCTTGGTCTGTGAGCTGATGTGTACTGCAAATTCAACTTTATTTTGTTCAAATGTTTTCTGAACAAAAAATAAAAATGACATATTTCTTTATTTGCTTCATGAAAGTACTTTGTCTCCTCGTCAACACAGCAATTAGCCCAACAGTGACAAACTACTACTATCTCAAGGATCTGGAACTTCACAACTTAGACCCCTTTAGTTTTAAGTCGGTAGTACTGCTAACACATTACTTCAAAACTAAATACTACAAATTTGAATACTGACAAAGTAAGACTTTCTTACTAACTGTGAAGACCAGAATCTAAACCACTGGGGGAAAAGGATGGGAACACGCAAAACGATCATGATCTCAACTGATTCACCACTTCACGTCTTCTCTTCTAAGACAGTCGTGCTATAATTGAACTACAGTAACCACAGCTGCACAGCTCTACCTATCTATAAATGGCTTAATGGTGTCTCAGGCCACAACTGAGGTGCTTTATTTTCCCACTATGACATAGACACATCTTCAAAAAACAGCAAAACCAAAAGAAGAAGTACCAACCCGAGAGGTTTCATTTCATTATTTTCCTTTCAATTAGCATCACTGAGAAAAGCATTGTGGTGATTCTGTCCTAAATGATCTAATTACTGGAAATCTATTGGGGCAGACATATTCACCCTATCAGGAGAGGATTGTCCTCTTAGAGGAGCTAATTACACAGTCGTAACCTTTATAATGTTATTAGTATGCAAGATAATTCGTCTAAACTGAAAACCCGTCAAGTCCCAGTTATATTTTATGGTTAAAATGAGGTAAACTCGGTTTTTGCTTTGTGGTTTTGTCAACAAATTTGATAAAAAAGTGGCATTCCTTCCTGGACTACACTGAATCTGAGCTTCAAATCTCCTTAAACTGCAAATTTACAATCATTGTTATAATTACTGGACAAGCTGCATCAATGAAAATTATTAATTTTCTTGATTTCTTACACAACTTGAACCCCTCGCCTTTTTTTTTTTTATTAATTTATCGATGTTTAAACTTTTCTCAGTTTTGTCTGTTAAACATAAAGTTATTTGCATTGAACTTATTTGTAAAACTGCTATAAGGTGTGGGAAGGAAGGAGTTTTGCAGATTAACCTTGGAGCCCCACAGAGCTCACAAGACTTTTCTAAATGATGACCTTCATTTTATTAAAAGTAACCGTTGTTTTAAAGTTTCATCTGGACATGCCGAGTCAAGGCTGTTTTAGATTTTTGATTTGAATTTGTTCAAGGAGGCGTAAAGAAGGGTTGAGCAATGTAGGCCGCTCATGAAATGACATGTTGGTACATGACGTAAATGGAGTCAGATAAAGTTTATTTCACACACAGTCACAGAGCTCCAGGTGTGATTAGACCATTTTCAGAAAATCTTCTCAGGCTGTCTTGTATGGTGTCATCATGTAACAATAACATGAACAGATGCTCATTGTCTTCCAGATGTTCCTGCCTATGTGTGACTGACGCTCTGTACACCATCAGCTGCAGGGCAAAAACTTTCAAGACTTCAACAGAACAGTCCTTGAACCCTGATATGCACTCATCTGGATATAACGTCCTTACTGAGTTAACAACATGAGAACACGCTTAACGCAACGTTCACTTTACGTACTTTTAAATTAAAATTAAATTCTGAAATGTTCTCACGGTGGTGACAAGTTAATTGAAGCCGAGCTACTCTTCAGTGGCCGGTTGATTTTATTGCAATAAGAGTTTTTAACAGTGCAATCTGTGTTATCTTTATGTACCTGTTGAAACAGCTGATAAAGACTTTCCTGGCAGGGCGTCAGCGGCAATGTTCACAGATCAGACAAGCCACACATTAACACTATTAACAGGAGCAGCCACTGTCACGCGTCCTATCAGTGCTACTACATACTGATAGGACTCACAGAAAGGTGGACCTTTGTATTATCTGTCACTGTTTGAGATGCCAGAGAGGAACTAGTACTACACATACCCTTGCATACCCCGACACTTCCTCTTGCTGCCATATTCTTCCTGGTTGGTCTTCCCTTTACAGCCGTGCTGACTCTGCACCCACCCTCCACCCTTCACCCCCTCCACCAGTGCTGCAGAGAAAACTGCACTGAAACTACGACAGTGATGAGACAGCAAAAAGATTTGTTGGGAGAGACTTTGTTCTGCATAAACTGAGTTGGTTTGAGGTTGGCGGGTGGCACCGTGTCTTCCTGTGTTTGCTGCTTCTGCCCACGCTCAGTCCCTCTGCGACACAGCCTGGAAACTAGAGCCGTCTCCTGTGAACGGCGTCAGGTGGGTTTGGTGTTACGGACATGTAAACTAGAGTCCAAACTCTGGTTTTAATCTCCGCTAACAGCAGGGTCAACAGTTGACCATTTAAAGGATGATTTTGCTGCCATATCTTCAGGTCAAATCAGGTTAAAACCCACTGACCTTTCTTCTAGTGCCACCATTAGGCCTAAATAAACTGATTCAATTAATTGCCAGCCAACCAATAGATGCACTGAAAATCAGCCTAAAAATACAGTTTAATGTGGTGAAAGCAGGGACGGTAGAAGACCGTAAATCAGTCTGAAAAGTTTCTCTTGCGGCGTCTAGAAGCAGCAGGACACATGCAATGACGCATGTTCATCCACTGTGTTACTTTGACTAAATCGCATGCAAATGATGCCAGGCAGCTACAAAATGACCACACACACACCGCATCAATGCATCAGGTATAAAAGTTGATTGTGTTGGAGACATCGAATTACTGGAGCTCATTAATCCAGGCGTCAAGGTAGTTCAAATCTAAACATCTTCATGTCGACCTCAGGGAGGCGTAGGTCAAGGAATCAGTGAAAACTCCAGGAAACCATAAATGCCTGAAACCCAAACTGTCAAGCACAAGTTGAGCTGACAGGATAAGAGTAAAGTTGGTGGCACTAGATGAAAAATCTAAGCAGTCACAAGGATCTTGAGCCGAATTTCAACATAATCTGGTTGAAAAACTTAAACCCTCGACCAATGACAGTATAAAGAATGGACAGAGCATGAGTGACGTCATTCGTAGGTTTCTGAGGCCGGAAAAAAGCTAAGACGTGGATCATCAGCGGACCTGAGGCGGGCCGAATGACACCTGGGTGAACCTTGTAGCCTCATTGTTGGGGTTCCTCAAGGTTCTGTTCTCAGTCCCTTCCTCATTTTTCTCTTTACACCAAGTCACTTGGCTGTTATTCAATGACAAAGCTTTTCCTAACACAGCTATGCAGATGACACTCAACTAATTTCGTCTTCTGGAGCCAGCCTCAAGTGGACGTCTGTGGAATTACAGTTTTAGCACCTCTGTATTGGCTTCCTGTCCCAGCCACTGAGGTTTTCCGCTTTCCCTCGACATGAGTGCAGAAATAAGTAATGAAACGATGTTTGGACCCCTGACTCAGCTGGACACACTTCTTGTCATTTCGAGCCTGGATGCGCGGTTTCTGCTTCTGCTTGACCTTCCACTATAAACGCAAATGTTTTCATTTCTCAGTTTCACTTCACGTTTACGAAGTGCCTTCTACTAACTACGGCCTGAGAAATGTGCATACCATGTTGTAGAGTAGTTGTGGAGCAGGTTTAACAGCAGGGGAGGGGAGGGGACTTTGAAAGAAAATCAGTATGATTCATCATCTGGAGACTACAAACATCTGCACAAAATGTCGCCGTAGCCAATAGTTGTCCAGCAATTTGGGTCTGGACGAAAGCATTGCCATGCTGCTTAAGGTGCCTGAAAGCACCACGAATCTACTCTGAAGACTTAAAACCTGAGAGACTCTTCCTGTCAGGGGACGATCGGGACTGAATTTCACTTCAGCTGACAGTTTGGTGACCTACAGTGAATAATTAATGACTGACTAAATAAATGATTGCTTGTTGCTACGTTTATCGGCAGAAATCTGACTTAAAAGTTAAATGAAATTAAGTGTAATGATTAGTTAGTGGAAATTCTTCCTCTTCTTGCAGTATCTGAGTCACGCACACCGGAGCTCACTTATTTTTTACTTCCTGAAGCGAGATCACCATTCAAAAAGAAGCCCTCCTCTTCAAGCCTCACTTCACAGCCAGTCTGCATCAGCTCCTCCTACACTCAGGTTTTTACAACTTCACTACTAAATAAGGAAAACAAGCCCGCAGAGAGAAAGATGTCTAGTAACGTGTGTGTCATCTCTGAACAGGAAGCGATGGCAAATGCACCAGCTGAACTATCATGAAGCATGGTGATAAATGAGTTGTTGCAACGGAGGAATGTGAGCTCTGAAATATCAGTAGAAGAAAAAAAAACAGAGCCCTGAGGCAGCAAGCTTTAAAGACAACAAGAAAAAGTGCCACACCCAACATCTGAGCAGACGCTTTACTCAAGAGGATGCAAGAAAAAAAAGGGGGAACTTGCATCAGAGGGAGCCAGCACCCATTAGTTATCTTTGCTCTCTGGCAATCATCATCTCAAAGTCCCGACTTGACTTCTTTTTTCCTCTACATGCAAACAGAGACACGACTAATCACTGAGCTGTGCAGTGAATACACAGCAGACCTGATCCCTCATTAAAACACACAAACATGTTTATAACCAGGTGCTCCTTGTATGCAGATGCTTTGGCAGGAGTGGAGTGTGTTTTTTTTGCATCCAGACAAAGTGACAGGTGAAAAATGAACCTTGCAAACAAGCTGCAGGGACCTGAAGTTTGAAATCACTTCAGCGTCTCCGACCTTAAATGCTTCACCTTGTAAAAGCGGGGATGTCGTAGGACAGATTACGCAGTGCAATGCATACAGTGTTAAGTGCTTTGACAGCGTAGTTACAGGGCTCAAGGCCAATGGGTGACAGAGCACAGAGTCTTAAAAGATTAGTGTCCTGCCAAGTCAAGCTGTGTGGCGTTATAGGCTGTTTAACCACACACACATACCACAAGATTGAGACTAGTCCGGAGCAAAGGGTGGGGGGGGATAAGTTTTCAGCCTTTCCACATTTAAAACCAAACCTGCTCTTACCTGTGCACATGCTCTTGAAGTCCTCATAGTCGGCCCCTTGTCCTGCAGGCACGATCCTGGAGCCTTCATATTTGAATGCAGCCCTGCAAGATGTAGAATACACAGTGCATTATTCAGTCTCATGAGCTTCACAACAAATGGCCTTCTGTGGTTGGAAGAAATGCACAAAATGCCTGAGACGCCTATGCAAGGTGGCAGCCATGCGTGTGTGTGTGTCACTATTATAACGTTATCCGCTCTGAATACAGGACAAAGGAAATTACTTCTGCCCCGCTGGGCCTGATGACTGTGACCAGCTAAACATCCAGAATACAGATCAGATGAGGCAGGAGAGGAACCTGCGTGCATTTTTTATTTCTCTGTTAGCTCAGACTGTTGCAAACCAAACCAAAAAAAAAAAAAAAAAAAAAGCACTGCTTTCACGCATCCAGCGTGAGACAATGCACGGAGGCTTCCACAGCGTGCAAACCCGCAATGTGGCACCCCTAACGCGGATTCAGCGAGCAGGCAGAACCGCGCTTAAAAAACTAACAATTTAAAATTCAACTGGCTAAAATGTAACCGTCCGCGTAGCATCAACTACACCTCATTACATTTTCTACATCTTTAGGAGTCTGTTTTCAATTCGGCATATGTCAAGTCAGCCTAACTGTGCTTATTCTAATAAAATATTACCTTCTATAACAGGTGCTCTTGTTATTTTAGCGCTACTACGCCATTCGAGAAGACGGGCGCAGTGGGCGGGAACGGGGCGATGTGAATTTAAATTAGCACATCGAAACATGGATTGTTTGACGTGTTACGTGGAGCCGAATTAAAGAGTGAGTTTTAAACATTCACATGAGCTCATGTGTTTTAACGTACGACACGTTAACAGTAGCAAAAACACAAGAAAACGTATAATAGTCGCGTTTTTAAAGGGAGTCTGGACCGCGTCCGTAACACTCACCAGTTGGCGTCCGTGTTATCGTCTCTCACTTGGTTGTAAGCCTCTCTGCAAGCCTCTTTATCGATCTGGGTTGCCATTTTTCTTTTTTTGTTTCGGGGTGGTGGACACAAAACAGTCGAAGTAAAAAAAACCCTGGTTGTGTCAGTCCAAACAAAGCAGCTTTAAGGTTAACTTATCCGGTTAATATTATACATGAGACTTGAGCTATGACTGATAATAAACGGGCTTCTTCACTCCCGCAGAAATCACGACCACCGCACTGGGACTGCTGACTGAGCCGGTTGGACCTAACGGAAACAGACGGCGGCTCCTCTTCTAGCAGCAGCTCGGTGCATTTCCTGGATATTGTCACTTTTTTTCTGGGCGTTGGTGATGTTAGTCAAAGATTTTCTATAACACAAGATAACGCATTACAGTCTCCGCCAATGATGTGAAATGGTACACACTTCCTGTCTCCTCAGAGGGCGTGGCCTCCTCGCACGCGCCCCCCCCCCACCTGATGTCCAAACCTTGTTTGGAAGTGAAGTGTTGTGAGCGTCGCGTGGATGGATGAAAGCAGACTGTCTTTAAAGAAACTTATTCAAATTTGAGTGAAGAGACGCCTCACTGTGCAGAGTCATTTCCTGTAAGTGTGTGTGGGTGTCACGTGGGTTCAGACAGGGCCGCTCCCCTTCGAGGAGACCAGCAGCAGGTCTGTGTGTGGACTAATTACTGATGGGAAGTTCGGTTCTTTTTAGGGAGTCAGATCATTTGACTCAGCTCAGCAAGAAGAGCCAGCTCTTCATTTGACCACTTATACCTTTTATAATTCAGCCAAAGTTAGCGCTGTTTTGACTTATGATATATATGTGTACACATATATCACTTAAATTATTCATTACATCCTTTGTACTGAAGTATTGAAAAGTAAATTTACATTTTCTAATATCAATAAATTGCTGTAGCCAGTTGTTTTCATTGCGTTTACAGACCCTTGTAACTCTGAAATCACCCAATGAATGCACTAACTTGTTGTAGAACTACTCTGCTACATAAAGTAGTGATGGGGATTTCGGTTCTTTTTAGTGAGCCAGATCAGTTGACTCAGCTCACCAAGAAAAGAGCCAGCTCTTTTGGCTCCTAAACGGCCTATACGTTTTATAATTCAGCCAAATTTAGCGCTGTTTTGACTTATGATTTGTATGTGTACACATATATCACTTCAATTATTTAACACATCCTTCGTACTGAAGTATTCAAAAGTAAATGTACATTTTCTAATATCAATAAATTGCTGTAGCCAATTGTTTTCGTTGCATTTACAGCATTTAACGGCTCGCGGACAGGAGCCGGCTCTCATCGTTCAATTAAAAGAGCCGGCTCTTTGAACTGGCTCGTTCACGATCGACACATCACTAGGGTTCAGACAGGGCCGCTCCCCTTCGAGGAGACCAGCAGCAGCAGCAGGTCTTAAAGTCTGTGTGTGGACTAATTTGTGATGGGGAGGTTCTTTTCAGGGAGTCAGATCATTCGACTTTAGTGTTGGGAAGTTCAAGACTTTGAACTGATTCGGATCACTGACTCTCCGACGGTAAATTGAACTCATCTTTTTTTTTTTCATTTCGTTCATTCACTAGTGCAGCACTGTAGCCCTCTTGTGGCCGATGTAAACGTGACAAATGAACAAAAGACCAATCCGTATGAACGAACCGCTGTGTGTACTGCTCGTAACACAGCCTGAGCGGCCTATCACGTGACAAATGAACGATCCGTATGAACAAACTGTTTGTGCTTACTGCTCGTCACCACAGCCTGAGCGGCCATGCAGCTGCCATGTGGCGAGGGAACGTACTGCATCAAGATGAACGAATCACTCACTGAGACTACTCATTACTTATTATTTTTCACCACCACATAACTGTTGGGTGGGATATTTGTATTTTATTTTGAAAAACCTAGCATTATCCAGTGAAGGGTCTGTTTTGTTGACTTGGGAACCACACAGAGAGAAATGTTGTGGATGACATGTTTGAAGTTACTTTCTCTTCTTGTTGGCAGACTAAGATGGATTTAATCAGAATTATTTACAACAGTTTAATTGTTATTTATTGTTTTAAGTGTTGAAATCAACTTGGTTTAAAAAGCTACAAATGCCACATATTTAGAATCAAATTAAAGAGGAAGTTATGTGTTTTTTAAAATGAAAATAAATGTGATTGTCAGTTTCTTTCTATTTTTTTAAGATAGAGCTGTCTGTTGATTGGCTAACTGACTTTTTGACCTCAGACGCTCCCTCTCCTCAGTCATCCTCCGTGTCACTTGACCGTAGAAGCTGGTACACAAAGGCTACCAAACGGCAATGTCCGCGGCTGTGAAATGAAGCCAATGTAGAAGTACCAAAAACTGCTGTTCCTCCTCTCGTCCACTTGAGGCTGGCTCCAGAAGTGAGTCCGTCTCCATAAGTCCCCATGTTAAAATGTCCAACTTCACAGCAGAAATAAACATGTTTACAGGCTGGTACACTGAGTGTGTGTCCACATTAACACCGCCTCTTGGCTCTTGGCTGACACTGACCCATGTGGGCGACTCTGCCCACATAATGACATCTTTTGAGGTTTCCCGGTTCTAAACAGGAGGACCGCTGTCGGTGCCGAGCAGACGGTTGCTATGCAACAATCCCATCGCCGGCATCATCCAGGTTAGACCTGAGTGAAGAGCAGCAGTCGGGTGGAGGAGGTGGTTTGAATCTGTGTTTTAAAAAGCTGGAGGTTGAAATAAGCCGTTTGATTAAATTGTTTAAATATGGAGCACGGTTTGAGGCATTCACAGTGTTGAGTACGTGGCAGCATACATTGCTCCAAAACCTGTATTGTTCACAAGCTGAATGGTTCCTCTCTTCTTTAGCCCACCGGACGTGACATCCATGATTTCCGAATGTAGACTCGTCATACCGACAGGACAGTTCCACTTCACCTCAGTCCACCTTAAATGAGTTCGGGCCCACAGAAGGAGAAGAAGTTCAAACTCTGGTTCCTTTCCCACCTTCCCACAGTTGACCAGTCGATGTGTGAATGTAACAGAGTCAATTACACAACAGTAGCATGTATTATTATAATTACACAAAATCTGTTTTAATAGTTCTAACCTGACATGTCCGGCCTCCTGAGTCAATATGTGGAACGTTTGAGACTGAGTTTCTGTACCCCGACGTTCACTTTCGTGGGTCCCTCCTATAAATGTGTCTCACGCTTTTGCCTCTCCCCTTTTTGCTGTTGTACTTGGGAGAGGAGCTCAAGTCGATGATTGACCGGAGGATTTTGTTGTTATTTACACCTTTTGTCAGGTATGTTTTCTGTGTTTTAATGTATTGAATGTGCCCCTTTTTGCTGTTGTACTTGGGAGAGGAGCTCAAGTCGATGATTGACCGGAGGATTTTGTTGTTATTTACACCTTTTGTCAGAATAAACGGAGCTCGCCTCCAAAGATATCCTGGTCTGGGCCTCTTCATCAAAACACAACGCAGACAACGCTAGAAACTAACCGGTTACACTTGGTGCCGTGACGACCCGTTGCATCCCCGATCAGCGCTCGTCTGATCCCCGGGGTACACCTGCTGACACCGGGCTCCTCTCTCCTGTTCCCCCCGCTCTGTGGCTGCGGGGAACTGCGCTCGCTTCCGAGTGCGCGTACGCGTGAGGTGCGTTAGGCAATTAAAGGGTTAAAGAGACGCTCATACACTGGTTTGAAGTGTGTGTATATATATATATATATATATTTTATTTTTTTTTATATATATATATTTCATCTTCTCTCCTGATTTTATTACTTTTTGGTTATGCTGGTTAATCTGTGGCCAGCCAGTGCATTAAAGAGACACTTTGGTCTTGAAGAAAAATAAATAAATAAATAAATAAACTATACTGTATATGGGAATAAGAGGACATAATGATCCTAATGAAGACAGGTTAATTAATATTCTTTATTGGTCAAGTATTCTGTGGGCCTATTTGTTTTACATCGGTGTTACAACATTTCCCTGTCATCCCATATAAGTGGTCATGCACGTATAATTTTAGTTGCCTTGTGGGGTTTTTAGGCTCCTTGTTTATAATATGCCATGCTATGCTCATACTGTTGAATTGTGCATAGCTGTTTATAGTGTGTTTTCAGCTTAAGGTATTATCATTATTATTATTATTATTATTTTTTTTTTTTTCCTGTTTCTGTCAGTATTGCTCTTCCTTTGTAATGTCCGGGGAGGATACTTTTAAGGTGTATAATATGGCTGGTCGTGGACGGGATGTCACCTTTGGGGTGGGGAGGGGCCAGCAGATTTCTTCACTGTGTTATGGCAGGGGTAGGTCTGTGTCCCCCAGTGTTCTCAACTACACAGTTGATCAGTCAGTTGTTGACCCACCATTGGCCCCCACTGCTACTTCCACGCCAATTACCCAGTCGGACCAGAAGCCTATACAAGTCATCTCTATTGAGACTTTTGGGGATATGATTACAGATTTGGCTAAACAGATTGGAGATAACATCTCAGCCAGCCTCAGCACTATGCACCAGCCCAGTATCGTCCAGCCTCAGTCTCCTACGAGTCAGTCATCCAGTCATGCTGGTTTATCACAGTTGAAGGTCGTCGTGCAGTCTGACGCCAAGGCCCCGCCTTTCTTCAGGGGTGATCATGCTGATGCGTTCTCTGTTCATGAATGGGAGGACATGATGAGATGTTACCTGAATAGGGTTAAATGTGACACTCATGCTGAAATGTTTGACCTAATAATGTCGAGACTGACAGGCAAAGCTAGGGACGTGGTGAAGGTGTCGCTCCGCAGCCGCCCTGAACTGAGTGCAACTGACCTACCCACGGCTGTGTTTGACATATTGAAAGGTAACTTTAGTGAGCTGTCATACTCCAACTTGCCCATGAAAGACTTCTATAGCACAATTCCCCGTGCTGATGAGAGTGCTATGGACTACTGGATTCGCCTTAACAAGTCCATAGATGCTGCTGATGATTGCCTCCGGAGGCGAGGCAGGTCTGTAGAGGACCCCAGTGCTGAAGTGGTCATGATGTTCATTAATCACTGCCCCGACCCCAGTCTTGCCATGTCATTCCAGCTGAAGGCACCTGAGCGGTGGACCACGGCTGAGGTTCAGGAGCGTCTGGATAGTCACATGAGAACTGTGAGAAAGACAGTAGCCCAGTCCCAACACGCGGTGGGTTTGTCAGCTTACAGTCAGAGCCCTGTGACTGATTCCTTTCAACCTTTCAGTTTTGGTGTGTCTCAGGCTGCCTCAGTAGCATGCCAGCCAAAGTCCCCTCATACCTCTCTGCCTGCTTCTACCCTAACCTGCAGTCACCCTCGGTCTGACAACGTGTTGGTGGGCCCACACACGCCTGCTTCCTCGTCCCTACCTCCTTTCGCAGTCTCTGATCCAGCTCCTGCTGCCACTGACCCACCAGCTACAGACCCTGGTGTTCAACAGGTCGTGGCTATGTTTGACAAAGTTCTGTCCTTGTGCAACGCTTCCCTTGCAACCAGTCAAAGTCCAGGGAACCGTCAGCCAGTCAACCGCCAGCCAGTCCACCGTCAGGCTGGCCGGCCCCGCCACCAGCAGGGTTCAGAGCCCTTTACATGCAGAGTTTGTGGTTCCAGGGACCACTCAACCCATGCACACTGTAGACTTTACAGATTGTGCCTCAACTGCTTCAGTCCTGGTCATATAAGACATGAGTGCCCACAGGCCTCCCGTTCCTCAGCCATGCCACCCCCTTCTCCCTCCAATGCTGATTTAAACTAGCTCGCCCATGTAGTGAGAGGGGTAGCATGGGCAGTGCTGGTGAAACCCTCAGTGAAGAACAGGATTTGCAGTCAACCTATGTGAACTGCTGTGGTAATCTTCCTGATGACAAAACAGTGATTGTTGTGGGTTCACAGAGAGTGGCAGGAGCTAGTGACCTGTTTTATGCTCCAGTATCCATCGGGGGCCAGTCTACATTGAAAGGGATGCTTGATTCAGGGAGCATGTCGTGCACGCTCAGTGTGGAGGCAGAGTCCAAGCTTAAAGCCGCTGGCGTTCTCCAGAGTCCTCAGCCTGTGCCCGAGAAGGTTGTCCTTGTTGGCTGTGGTGGCCTTACGACACAACCCAGATGTATCTACGACCTCAGCATTGAGATTTATGGATCCAAATTCATTGTACCGACTTTCCTTGTTCCAGGGCAGAGGGATGAGCTTATCATTGGAAGCAATGTTATCAGGCCCATGATCCAGAGGATGAAGTCTGATGAGAAATATTGGGAGCTCATCTGTTCCAACACTTCAGACCCCGAGTGTGAGCAGTTTCTCCAGTTGCTCAGTTGCATCACCCGATGGTCTGGTCCTGAACTGCCTGACAAGGTTGGCACCGTTAGGCTACGTCAGGCTGTCACCCTTGCACCACAGCAGGAGTATCTGGTGTGGGGGAAGTTGCCAGGTAGCGCTCCTGTGTCACCTGGGAGCACTATCATCGTGGAGCCCACCTCTTCCCGTTCCGCCCCTAAAAACATCATTGTCGGACGGGTTGTGGCACCCATGTGGGGAGATCGCTGGGTCCCGATGAAGATCCTCAACCCATCTAAGAGACCTGTGACACTGCGCCGCAATGCAAGAGTGGCAGATGTCTTTCCTTGTGTTGCTGTGGAGGACCTTCCCATCTCCCAGGGTGTGAGTAGGCCACAGGCTGGTCAGGCAGCTGACCCTATCTCCAACCCAGATACCTCCTCTGCCCCCTTTCAACGGCTTACGGACTGTGGATTGGCAGATATCAACCTTGAAGGCTGTGAAGTGTCCGATGACTGGAAACAGCGGCTGGCTGACCTTGTGATCACCTATCAGGATGTCTTCTCCAAGGACAAACTGGACTGTGGGGAGGCAAAGGAGTTTGTACATCGTATTCACCTCACTGATGATCGCCCCTTCCGGTTACCCTATCGGCGTGTCCCTCCAGCTCACTATCATAAACTAAGAGAGGTGCTGTCTGAGATGGAGTTGAAAGGTATCATCAGTAAGTCAGTCAGTGAATATGCTTCGCCACTGGTCCTGGTCTGGAAGAAGTCAGGAGACTTGAGGATCTGTACTGACTTTCGCTGGCTTAATGCCAAGACCGTCAAGGATGCCCACCCGCTGCCCCACCAAGCCGACTGCCTTGCCGCCCTTGGTGGAAACGCCTTTTTCAGCACCATGGATCTCACATCTGGGTTCTATAACATCCCCCTCCATGAGTCTGACAGGCGGTACACGGCCTTTACGACACCCTTAGGCCTGTACGAGTACAACAGACTTCCCCAAGGCCTGTGCAACAGTCCTGCATCCTTTATGCGGATGATGATTAGTGTCTTCGGCGACTTGAACTTCTCCAGTCTCCTCTGTTACCTGGATGACCTACTCGTCTTTGCTCCATCTGAAGAGGAAGCCCTGAAACGACTGGAGACGGTCTTCTCACGTCTCAGAACCAACAACCTGAAGTTGGCACAGAAGAAGTGCCACTTTCTTCGGAAGTCTGTGAGGTTTCTTGGCCACATGGTGGACAGCAGTGGTGTCGCAGTCGACCAGGAGAAAGTGAAGGTCATCTCAGCTTTCAGCAAGGGGGACCTCATGAATGATGACGGCTGCACTCCATCTCAGCGGAAGGTTAAATCTTTCCTTGGGATGGTGTTGTACTATCAACATTTCATTCCTAGCTGCTCTTCCATCGCAAAGCCGCTCTACACCTTGACAGCAGGACAGAAGAGGAGTGCTAAAGGCGCTTTTGGTCGGCGGAGAGCTGGCACCTTCCGAGAACTGACTCCTCAGGATTGGACTCCTGCCTGTGAGAAAGCGTTTGAAGATTTGAAAAGCGCACTCCTCAATAGTGTGGTGCTGGCACATCCGGACTTTGATAGGCCTTTCATCCTCTCCACCGATGCTTCCCTTGATGGTCTGGGTGCTGTGCTGTCCCAGGTGCCTGCTGGCGAGGAGAGAGCAAGACCCATCGCTTTTGCAAGCAAATCCCTCAGTCGCAGTCAAGCTAACTATCCTGCTCACAGGCTAGAGTTCTTGGCTCTTAAGTGGGCGGTTTGCGATAAGTTCAGCCACTGGCTCAAGGGCCACAGATTCACTGTCTGGTCTGACAACAATCCTCTCACGTACATCTTGACCAAGCCAAAGCTTGATGCCTGTGAGCAGCGTTGGGTCTCTAAACTGGCTCCGTATTCCTTCGAGATCAAACACATTCCCGGCAGGTTGAATGTGGTGGCAGATGCTCTCAGTAGGAACCCCTTTGTGAGGCCTTTGAGGGAGCGGTTGCTGTGTGAACCTTACTCTGGGCTGCTGGACCAGGCCTCTGATGTCAATGATGGATCTGTGCAGGACACCTTCCGCCTCACCTGCCAGCCACAGTCACTGGGAGGTCCCTCTACCTCTGCTGCGATTGATGGTTCACTGTCTGAAGCTGATGTCTCCTCTCTTCTCTCCTCTTTGGACGAGTGGGACTCTGCTCCTAGGCAGCGTGCAGCCTCTCTTGCTGACCACCTCACCACCTTGGAACCTCCTGGCCAGGACGTGTTGCCTTCCCTGTCTCTCACTGACCTTCAGTTACACCAGCAACAGGACCCGGTCATCTCAAGGGTTGCTCACTATGTTGACAGGAAACGCAGGCCCTCCAGACGTGAACGCTGCAATGAGAGTCAGCCAACTCTGAGAGTCCTTAAGCAGTGGGATAAACTGACACTCCTGAACGACATCCTCTATAGAGTCACAAAGGACCCCTTGACCAAGCAGAAGAGGTTTCAGTTTGTTGTACCTGAGACCTTGAAGGCAGATGCATTGTCTGGTGTTCATGATCGGGCTGGTCATCAGGGTCAGCCCCGCACACTTTCTCTGGCTCGCCAGCGTTTCTTCTGGTATGATATGGAGAAGGATGTCCGCAATCATGTGAAGAGCTGCCACAGATGTGTCCTCAGCAAGACCCCTGAGCCTTCTGCAAGGGCCCCACTGGAGAGCATTAAGACCTCCGCTCCTCTGGAGCTCGTGTGTGTTGACTTTTGGTCAGCTGAAGACAATAACAACAAGTCTGTGGATGTTCTTGTGATCACCGATCACTTCACGAAGCTGGCACATGCTTTTCCCTGTCAGGACCAGACTGCCAAGAGGGTAGCCAAGAAGCTGTGGGACAGCTTTTTCTGCATTTATGGCTTCCCTCAGCGCCTCCATTCCGACCAGGGAGCGAACTTTGAAAGTGAGCTGATTGCTGAGCTCTTGAAGTTCTCAGGGGTTGACAAGTCCCATACCTCGCCATATCATCCTATGGGGAACGGAGGTACAGAGAGGTTTAACCGCACCCTAGGCAACATGTTGAGATCTCTACCCCTTCGTTCCAAACAGAAATGGCCACAGATGGTCCAGACTATGACCTTTGTATACAACTGCACTGTTCATGAGACCACCGGGTTTGCGCCTTTCTATTTGATGTTTGGGAGGGTCCCTAGGCTGCCGGTTGACCTTCTCTTCAAGAATGTACTACATGATGTGACTGTCTGTGACTACGATGCCTACGTGAAGTCCCTTTTGAAAGACCTGCATTGTGCCATGGAACTGGCTCAGAAGAACTGCACAGCTGAGCAGAGACATCAGTGTGACCAGTACAACAAACGGGTCAAAGGTCAGACTCTGTCTCTCGGTGACCAGGTGCTGCTGGCAAACAAGGGCGTCAGGGGGAAATGTAAGCTTTCTGACAAGTGGGTGCCTGTCGTTTACACCGTGGTGGCCTCAAAACCTGCGCTGCATATCTACAGGATCAGGGATCAGGAGGGAAATGAACGTGTTGTTCACCGGAACCTGCTGCTCCAGGTCAACTTCCTGCCCCTGGATAAAGCCTTGGATGGTAATGCTGCTCCTGTGTCCGTGCCTGCCTCTAGCGTGACCAATGCCCCTCCTATGTCTGATTGGCACAAGGCTGGGATGTCTGGATTGGAAACTGCCGCTGCAACAGGTGAGCCATCTCTTGCTGGTTCCCTCTCGAGTGTTGACAGCTGGGATGATGGCCGCACCGCCTCATGGGTCCGTGAGCAGTCCTCCGTTGATGAGTCCCTTGATTCAGACTGTCCACCACTTCCCTCTGAGGTGCCCTCCCCTGCTTCTGATGGTCCTGTCACCGCTGTGGATTTCCCAACAGCTGTCTCTCCTCCCCCACTACAACCATCACCTGCCCGTTCCAATCTACCTCAGGCATCGAATGTAGATAGCCAACTTACCTCACGATTTGGCAGAGTCATTAGGCCAGTGTGTCGTTTGATTGAGTCCATGACACAACTTGAGTCCATTCTAGGGGTTGAGCCGAGCTCCCGTGCTGTTATTCATGTGTGAGATGTATGAGTCAGAGTGACTTGCTACATATGTTTCTTTTGGGGTGTGTTCTTGGGCCACTCTCTATGTCATGATAGTATTATGCTGCTGTGTGAAACAGTTTTTTTTTGTTTTTTTTTTTTTCTCTTGTCTCATTTACACACATTGTTTGGCCTGAGTATGTGTGGTGTATAAGGCACCTCACTTAGTCTATTGAGTATTATGAGTTCTTGCTAGGCGCCAGGCGGATCTCTACTTCTCTTATCCTTTAGATAGGAAGCTCATTTTGCTGGTTCATTCGGTTATATTGTGTGTGTGTTTTCTCAATGGCTGGTGTGTTTGTAAATGTGGATTGTTTTGCCACCCAGAATTTTGTGTAATTCTAGGGGGGTGAATGTAACAGAGTCAATTACACAACAGTAGCATGTATTATTATAATTACACAAAATCTGTTTTAATAGTTCTAACCTGACATGTCCGGCCTCCTGAGTCAATATGTGGAACGTTTGAGACTGAGTTTCTGTACCCCGACGTTCACTTTCGTGGGTCCCTCCTATAAATGTGTCTCACGCTTTTGCCTCTCCCCTTTTTGCTGTTGTACTTGGGAGAGGAGCTCAAGTCGATGATTGACCGGAGGATTTTGTTGTTATTTACACCTTTTGTCAGGTATGTTTTCTGTGTTTTAATGTATTGAATGTGCCCCTTTTTGCTGTTGTACTTGGGAGAGGAGCTCAAGTCGATGATTGACCGGAGGATTTTGTTGTTATTTACACCTTTTGTCAGAATAAACGGAGCTCGCCTCCAAAGATATCCTGGTCTGGGCCTCTTCATCAAAACACAACGCAGACAACGCTAGAAACTAACCGGTTACATGAAGTGTCGGATTGTGCCGGAAGTTACAGAAATGGTCGGACACAGGCCCCAACGACCACGTGTAAAAGGAAGGGGAGGGTTTTCTGAAGCTGTTCCACCATCCGACGAGCAGAGAGCGTGTTCTTTAATGAAACAGAGTCACAGTCACAACATCATCTGAATGTACAGACGATATCAGCACGCAAAGTATCAAATAAAGCTGTTATAAATGTAGAATAAAGAAGCATAAAATAGAATTCTTAAATCAAAGTACCTCAATAAATGTTGTTTTCATTATGCAAAAATAAAACACACTGACAGTGAAATGCTGAACTGGTCAGACTGGCTGCAGGAGGGTGAATACTGGGATGATTGTGCCACCTAGTGGTCATTTTTTTACAACACATACATGTTCTCAGTTTGTACAAAAACAGAGAAAAATCCCCAGACAGTGTTTCAGTCAGTAAGTTTTACATAATGTGATTAAATGCTAATATGTTTAGAAGTTTGCACCATTTAAATACATCATCAATGAAGTCATTCATTAGTTCAAATCTAGTTTTAAGACTTTAACTCTGACTTTGTGTTCACATGTTTGGCCAGGCCATTGATTCCTCTTTAATGCTTTTAAAAGATGAGAAGAAATTATTTTAATTAGGGACATTTTTATTTCATGAACAGATTTAGTAAAAATGTTTTTTAACTATGGGGCATTTTACATGAACAAGTAAGAGTTTAGAGGTGATTTATGTTTGTTGCACGTTACATTTAAACTGTCCTTAAAGTGGAAAAGCATTTCTTTATATAAGTATATATCTATATATATTGTATTATATTACATTATATTATTTTGTATTATTTATTATTAATTTAACACATTCGCCTTCAATTTCGTGTTTTAAGAATGATTTATGACACTTAAACGCACCGTGTCGATTCTGAGTTTACCTGGAGACAGTGAAGGCAGCATGGAGACATTTCCCGACCTCTGATTGGTCCGTTTCCCTGCTGTTCTGACCACGTGACACCAAAGATGGCCGCGTGCGACGAAGGCAAAGACGGTATGTCGGTTTGTTTTGATTTTACCGGAGCCGGTCTGTGCTCGGAGCGAATCACGTTCAACCCGGCGATGAGACGAGAGAGCGAGCGAACCGGCTCGAACCGGTTCGAACCGGTTCGAGCCGGTTCGCTCGCTCTCTCGAACCGGTTTGAGCTGGTTTGAGCCGGTTCGCTCGCTCTCTCGAACCGGTTTGAGCTGGTTTGAGCCGGTTCGCTCGCTCTCTCGAACCGGTTCGAGCCGGTTCGCTCGCTCTCTCGAACCGGTTTGAGCTGGTTTGAGCCGGTTCGCTCGCTCTCTCGAACCGGTTCGAACCGGTTCGAGCCGGTTCGCTCGCTCTCTCGAACCGGTTTGAGCTGGTTTGAGCCGGTTCGCTCGCTCTCTCGAACCGGTTTGAGCCGGTTTGAGCCGGTTCGCTCGCTCTCTCGAACCGGTTTGAGCCGGTTCGAGCCGGTTCGCTCGCTCTCTCGTCTCATCGCCGGGTTGAACGTGATTCGGCTCGGTTTGAAACGAGGCTAAACAGCTAGCTGCTAGCTGCGCTAACACGTTCGGTGTGGTTCACGTTGGTTTAATGTGTTTAACCACGGTTAACTAAACTACTGATTTAATATAAACAGTAAAAGTAACTCACACTTTCTCACCAAAGACATTTTTATTTTTATTTATTGTCTGCCTAAAGTTAGCATTAGATAATGCCTCATTTGCATATTCAAACATCAAATTTCTTAAAACTTGTAATAAAAAAAGAGTGATGAACAGTTTCATGGTGATATCTATGAGTTTAAATGTTATAGACAGATTTAAAACTCTGAGGACATTTTTGGACTGAACTGAAGTTTGATGAACACATGAAGACAAATGTGGGCAAACCTGTGGATCAGCTCGGATGACGCTGCAGTTATTTTATTATATTATATATATATATTATATTTATTTTATTATAAGTCTGAGAGAACTTCAAAGATCGCAGAGATCAGGACAAGCTGGACGAAGACGACTGAGAGACAGAGACTGTCCAACAAGAGTTCCCTCTGTAAAGAGTCTAACGTGAAACAGAAATCTGAATTTTAGTCGACCAAAATCAGTTCACAGGTTTATTATTTAAAGGTCCAGTGTGTCAGATTTGGGGCCTCTATTTTCAGAATAAGACAAACATGGAATATAATATTCATAACTATGTTTTGATGCATGTATAATCACCTGAAAATAAGAATCTTTTTATGTTTGTTACTTAAAAAATATCCTTTTATATCTACAGTGGGAGAGGGTCCCCTTTCATGGAGGCCGCCATGTTGAAACACCTTATTTATACAGTAGTCCAGAACAGACAAACTAAATACTGACTCTAAACAGGGTCCTTAAAGTGTTGTTTCTCCTTTACACTAGGAAGGTGAGGGTGATGTGAGGAGATTACAATGCAGTGATTGGACCACTAAATGCAACTAAATTCTACACACTGGACCTTTAAATGTTTGTCTGTTACAGCTGATATGATTACTTCACGATCAAAGATTAATACATTTCTTCATGTCAACAACGTCAAACAGGAAGTTTGAACCTGGATTTATTCAAAATTCACATTTCTGTTCTGGAAATCTTTGAAAATTTGTGAATTTTTAATGAGATGATGCCTTATTTGCATATGTAAACATACTATCACATATTTATCTATACATATTTCATACTATCACAATAACATACGTACTATATACTATTAAAGATGATATAGTTTGAATACCTGTAGTGTCTCCCCACACTAACACAGGTTCTTCACTATAAGATTCAAACATTCAGACTTTTTTGGGCAAACATTGTTACGATTTTTTGGGGTCTAAATATTGCTGCGTGCACAAAAGAAGCCAAAGTTTCCAGATCGTGAATGTCACATGTAACAAAAATAGCTTAATAAGTATTTAAAGCAGCAAAGCTGGAGGCTTTTGGTACTTTGGTTTGAGATACTCTGCTGTGGACACAAAGAAGGATTCAGGTTCGATACCCGGCTCTAGAAAGACGTGTAACAACAAACACAGTTCAACAACAGAGAAACACTGTGTGTGTGTGTGTGTGTGTGTGTTATCTAACACAGTCGTATCCGTCCCTCAGGTCAGGACAGTATACTGGAGCCGCTGTGTTTCCCTGAACAGCCATCCGATGGCACCAGCACTCCCAGTCTGCAGGGTCCCAGCACGGAGCTGCTGGTGTGTCTGTTCTGCCTCGAGTCTGTCCCCCTGCGGCAGAAAGACGTCCTCCTCAAACACCTGCTGCTGGAGCACAAGCTGGTCATCGCCGACGTCAAACTCATCGCGGACCTCTCAAAGTACGTGACCGACACGCAGCTCGATGTGTAGACGTCCCATCTCAATAAACGGATGCTCCACCGCCGATACATGATAATCTGATGTGTTTCCTGTCAGGTACATGTTGTACTGGAAGGGCAGATTTCTGGAGCAGCCGCTCACAGATTTCTGCAGCGTGATCAAGACAAACTCCACCGGCCCAGTCGGTGAGTTCACCTACACGCCAACGTTCAAATGTTTAATCCATTCACACACACGAGTGCACTGCTGCATAAACGCCATCAGCTGATCTGAATTTGTTCTGTCGTCCTCTTCTGGCCTCAGAGAAACAGGAGGACTACTTCCTGCTGTGTGACGTCCTTCCAGAGGACCGAATCCTCCGAGAGAGGCTCCAACAGAAACGACTGGTGAGGAGTAGTCTTTTATCGCAGCCAGCAGCAGGAGGTGGTGGTGGTGGTGTTGGTGTTCTTCTTCTTCTGTGGTGTTTCTCTGACAGCGTTGGTCTTCCACAGGAGGAGGTTCTGGAGCAGCAGCAGGTCGAGAGAGACGACAACAGCTTCCGTCATCTCTGCATGTTCTGCAGCGAAGAGTTCACCGGAAACAGGTGCCGCACGGCGACGACGTGGATCCATCTAAATGTAACAAAATGATTTCTTTGACTTCATTTAAATTCTCCTCCTCTACTGTCCGTCCTGTTTTCAGGTCGTCTCTGCTGAACCACATGGCCAGAGAACATTCCTTCAGCATCGGACTGCCGGACAACATCGTCTACTGCCAACAGTTTCTGGACACTCTGCAGAGCAAACTAGACAAGTAAGACGACGTGAAGTATGTGTGACTCATTATCAAGACAAAATGAGAAGAAGCCGACGTTAGCGTCCTCTTCGCTCTCTTCTCCTCTGCCATTATGTCCATACGTACAGTAGAGGCTGCTAGGCCCGGTTACATTGCCCAGCTCTGGTTCTGGCACGACAAGCAGCCCAAATTTACACATCATGTCCTCTTGTCAGTCTGCAGTGTTTGTACTGTGAGAAAACCTTCCGGGATAAAACGACGCTGAAGGATCACATGAGGAAGAAAGCTCACCGCCGCATCAACGCCAACAACCGCGAGTACGACCGCTTCTACATCATCAACTACCTGGTAAAACTTCAACTCGACAAATTTGCTGTGTTTCTCCTCACCGTGTTCGAGCTTCACGTTTTCCTCTCTCTCTCGTCAGGAGCTTGGGAAGACGTGGGAGGAAGTTCAGAGTGAAGACGACCGCGAGCTCGCAGACGATGAAGATGAGTAAGTATCTCCAGAACACCTCTGAGGAAGCTCGAAGTTACTTTTGTCGTATCTCGTGGATTCTGACATCTCTGTATTGTCTGCAGTGATTGGTCGGACTGGCAGGCTCATCCGGTCTCTGCTGTGTGTCTGTTCTGTGATCATCAGTCAGAAACGATGGACCAGATCTACACACACATGAAGGTACGGCAGCAAACACCGTCAGCTGTTTGTTCTTGGTTGGTCTGAAGTCATCAGGAGTCATCCTCTGATGTCTGGGCCACATTTTACAGAGAATACTTCAGATATTTCTGGAGATATTTCACTGTCAGACTAACGTGATCCACCTTAAACCGACGACAGAGTGAGGCCTGATGAGTGAGTCTTAACGTGACCTCCATCAGGACAAACCATCCACCCACGAGTGATGACGATGTCTTTATTTCTAGTTTCTTTCCTTCTGTGTTTTTAGGAAGCTCACGACTTTGATCTCCACAAGCTGAGGACAGACGTCAGTAAGTAAAACAGACAAAAGAAGTTCTGAACTGCATCATTTTTTAAAAAACAGTAACCTCCACCCCTTGTCCCCCCTTCCCGGATCAGATCTTAAGTTCTACCAGCAGGTCAAACTGGTGAACTTCATCCGGCGGCAGATCCACCAGAATCGCTGCTACGGCTGCCAGGAAAAGTTCGACTCCAGAGAAGACGTCCTCCGTCACGTCGTGGCCGAAGGTCACGTGATGAAGCTGCCGGACGTGTCGATCTGGAACCAACCGCAGTAGGTTTAGCAGAGGCTGTCTTAACATGACAGTGCCTGCTTGCATCCCTCAAAGCATTCTGGGAATAGTAGTTCCACAACATCAAAGCTCTTCTATTCATACACTTACTTCTGGTGTGAGTACAACTAATTTAGACATGTCGACCTGACATGAAGAGTAACCTCGTTCTCTTCTCAGGTATTACTTTCCCACGTACGAGAACGACGCCCTCCTGTGCACGCTGTCCGACAGCGACGAAAGTGACGACACGGCTCACGGCGAGGACGTCCCAGTCATCGCCGAAGACATCTCCGACCTCCGAGCGCTAAAACAGACCAGCGTCCTCAACCAGCTGCTGAAGAACAGAAGCTCCTGCAGCTAGACGACGGAGATAGTTGGACGTCGTCGTCATCGTTTTTTTGAACTATTCTTCCTCTTTTCAGGCCGTGATGTACAAAAACCTGCTGAGATGTTTCTTCTCATGGACAGAGCAGCGTTTTCCTCTGAACCTTTCAGCACTTACACATGCTCTGTGAAAAATAAAATAATTACACGTTACAACGTTCGCTCCGGACACTTTAAAGGAATCAGAAGTGCAGATTTGTTGGTGAACCTTTTCATTCAAACAATAAAGATAAATGATGACATGTTTATCATGAATATTACATTTATTACTTAAAGTAAAAAATGTTTTCAATTATTATTTCAGTACTATAACCAGAACTGAATGAAGGTAGGCCTCTTTTGAGTTGACAAACTTCACACTGAAGTTGACGAGGTTTATTAAAGTGAAACTAAAACCAACATCTCCTCACTCCACAGACTGTTAGCTGCTACGTAGCCGTGCTGACACACACATCAGAGCTGTAGCCTCTTAGAGCTGCTATCTTAGCTAACGTTACAACACGTTTACCACAGAGAACGGACCTAAAGGAGCTTCAGTGACCGTCAGAGCACATGCTCCTACCTGAAGTTAGTTCTGTTAACTCTGACTACCAGGAGCTGTATTCCTGCTTAGGGTTGCAAAATTCTGGGAATTTCCAAAGTTGGAAACTTTCCATGGGAATTAACAGGAATTTATGGGAATAAAATGTGAATTTACAAAATTGAAGGTCGGCCCTTTAACAGGGAACTTAAATATAGTTGGTGAAAATATATTTTATCATAATCTTGACTAAAACAACCAGATTTCATGCAGGTACACTTGAATATCTGCTGTTCCTCAATCACATGCACATAGCACACTGCTTACTGCAGGGCTGTTGAGGCCACGCCCCCTACCTGCACAGGTGATTTCTGTACCTGGACCACACTTTAGAGCCCAGAGCACACAGAGACTATTGAAGACACACATTTGAGCTCGTGGACTACATAATATTGTTCAATAAAATAATTCAAACTTGATGAAGTTCTACTTCGTCCATAAATTTCTATAAGTCCCATAGAGTTTTAATTTTTTTGGAATATTTCCAAAATTCCCCAGCTTAACTTCCCATTGAAAGTTTCCAGAAATTTACTGTCCCCGTGAGGCCACGCCCCCTATAGTGACTGTCCTCTGCTGCATTTTTCAAACATGCTAACAGAATCAGAGCTAACAGAATTTTGGGGGTTTAGTTACACTCCAAAGAAACGTTGCGTCCGGTTCGTCGTCTCCTCCTGTTTACTTCACGGTCTTGTTGTTTTTAGCCGGCACAATGTTCTGCGTTGCCTTTCCGAGAGAAACCTGCCGAATGGTGGAACCGAACTGCAGCGTGCTCAGCGTCTCCACCGTGTCGTTCACGTCTGGACTCACATTGACAAACACACAGCACTGCAGAGAAACCAGAGGACACCGCTGTTAGAGACTAAATATGGCCGACGCGTCTAAAGTAGACCTACTTTATTAATAAACCTTTGTTTACACTGTGGCTCAGGGCCAGTAGGCTCCTGGTTTGGTTTTCATATCACCATCGCCACCTTTTGGACTAATTTGGTGATCATTTGACAAAAGTATTCCCATTGTACACGATGTTTAGAGACCAATGGAAGAATGAGTGTTAAAAAGTTTGAAAGAAGGAGCTTTACTGACAGTTATTACATACAATAAAGCGAAGGTCGCATCAGTAATCTTTGGTTATCTGTGAAACGTCTAAAAACACGTACATTTTGGGCGGAATTTAAAAATCCAAGAATTATTTCGGAACTCTAACCTGGACACATTCCAGGACCAGAAACTTTCCTCAAACTCTGCTAACAGCTCAGAGATTATTTGGGCTATATTAGAGTCAGTGATGTGAGTCACAACGCTTCCAAGTTGTAACAATGGGAAGTTTTCTCACATTTTATTTTTAGTTTAGTTAGCGGGAGTTTACAGTGTCGTTCTTGAACGTTCCCTCAAGGTTCCTCACACCTGTCAGCATTGAAAGACGGCGCTTACCTTTGCGTCTCCGCTGAGGCAGGGCTGCAGGAGGTGGGTGAGTTTAGAGTTCCTGAATGGGACGTGGAGGGCGTTACACTTCAGAGCGCTGAACACCTGAAAGAGAGCAAACGACGACCTTTGACCTTTGACAAGTCCCTCTATTTAATATTTACATTTAGACAGATGATATATGTTTTTTTTTTTTTTTTTTTTTTTTTTTTTTTTTTTTTTTGGCCTTTTCAAGCTTTATTGTGATAGAGACAGCTGAAGAGTGACAGGAAATGTGGGGAGAGAGAGATGGGGAATGACATGCGGGAAAGAGCCACAGGCCGGACTCGAACCCTGGGCTCCCGCAGCAAGGACTGAGCCTTCGCACATGGGGCGGCTGCTCTACCAACTGAGCTAAACACCGCCCCACAGATGATATATGTTTTTGCCTGGTGGGGGCGCTATGTTAAACTCACAACCCCAATAGTTCTGACCACATATGAAGGCGTTATTCAATCTGAAACCTGCTGTTGCTACACGGTGGATCTTAGACAAAAGTAAATGAAAGTAAAAATAAATAGTTTGCGACTGTCAGTTGGTGGAAAACTGCCCCTCTTTGACTTCAGTGTTCCTCGCTGTCTAGTTTAAATATACACTCGATACAAATCATGCTAAAAGACTAATGCTAAAGCTAACAGGTCCCATGTATAAAAAGTCAGTGAGTCACTGAAGAACATTGTTCATGACTTGCACTGTGGAGTCCTATGCTGCGAGTCAAAGTCACCAGACTGACCCAGACGGTTTCAGAACGGTCAAAAAGTTGAGTGTGGACACATCTCGCCCTCAGTGGACGCCATTTTGTTGACGTAGCAGAAGAAGAGGGACCACCGGCATTGAGAAAATGACAGCTGAGGAAGCTGCTGGAGCTGAAGAGGTTTGCAGAGAATACAGTATGCAATATACAAATGTGAGTTGTACTGTATGCTTTATATTCTGGCAGTCAAATGTTGGCGCTAATGCTCCGTGTGGTTGCAATTTTGCAAAGAAGAATGAGTGGGTGTGTTTAAGTGTCCGAATGATGATGCTCCTCGGCCTTGGAAGTAATGCTCAGCCACTACTGCGGTTAGTGAGCCAGTTAGCCTGACATGCTAACATGTGTTACCTCCATGTTTACAAGTTTCTAAATGTTCCAGAACGGGCCTGTGGAACCGAACCAGGTGAGCCCGTTTGTGGGTGTTTGTACCTGTCCCAGTGCTGTCAGTGATTTATTGATGGCGGCTGCCTCCACCAGCCTCTGACCCTCAGCTTCGGTCTTGGAGATCCGTTCAGATCCTGCGAGATCACACAAGGTCAACGTACCACGGGAAGTCAGTCCGGACACTTCATCTGAGCCCTCCACCTCCAGCGCCACCACCAGGTGAGACCGAGAACTGAGGAGGAGGAAGATAACACCATAAAAATTCAGAATTTTATCAGTTATAGTTAAGTGGTAAGCCTCAGAGCAGCACCTCTGCGTGTTCATCTTGGTCGATGCGATCTTTCTGTTCTTTTCACCCATCTCCATGACGTTGAGGATGTCGGCCTCGGTCTGGACCTGGATCTGGGTCAGTCCTGGGACAGATACCGACTTCCCCTGGACTCTGATGTCCAGAGCAGCACTGGCGCTTTTGGTCAAAAGGTCGTTCAAACTGTCATTATAAATCTCCAACATTGAAATCTGAAAATTAGAAACATGCAGTGCTGAGAGGAAATTTTTAAATTTGGGTGAAGTATGTTTATTTCCCCCAAAGTTTTTGATTTTCAGAGCGCCACATCACAACCAACATCACACCTTCAGCGTGTAGGAGACCTTCTCTTTTTCTGCACAAATGCGTAGAAGTTCCCGTATAGACCTGAGGAAACAAACACACACATTACTGGCAGCATGTAACACCTCTGTAAGCAGACTCGAGGTAACGTGAGCCATTGATGAGCAGAGCTTTGTGTTGCTGTTGTTTTGTCTCCTCTCTGACAGGAAACTCGACCTCTGGGCGTAAACCGACTCTGCTGAGCCGATGCTTGGCATATTGATGAGCCGTTGTCAGGTGACGCATTACATAATGAGATGCAATTAGTCTCATTTGGCCCCTGACAGCAGTTAAATGTTCCAGTCAGGGAGATAAGAAACTACTGTAGGATTTTAAATGTGTTTGGGTGATAAAAGCTTCGTCCTCTCCAGATTTTGTCCTCCCGTCCCGACATTTGTAATGGCTATGTTTGATTTAAGTGCAGACAATGATCCGGGTTCCAAAGTTTTTCCTTGTCACTGTTGCCAAGTGCTTGCTCATGGTGGGAATTGTTGGGTCTTTGCAAATAATATTAGAAAGAGTATGATCTAGACCTTCTCTGTATGGAAAATTTCATGAGATAACTTCTGTTATGATTTGAATAACCCGCAGAAAAAACGCATCAAGTCAAGAGAAGCTTAGCGAGAAGATCGTTTCCACGTCATGGTCAGGCTTTCTAAAAAATATTATATATATGTGGTTTTCTGCGCAAGTCATGCTCAAGATCAAATTAATCACAAGTCTGTTTTATGAATAAGGTCCCTTAGTTACATGTGTGATTAACAAATAGAAACTGTGGATACGTTGTCGATCAAACTGGTGCTGTATTTCCCAGAAACCGTGGTGGTTTCAGGATTACTTCAACAGGAAGTTTCCATCACCAAACTCATCATGCACCAACACTAAATCTGTGTTGAATCCCCAGATCAGTTGCAAGTTCACATTTCAAGACCAAAAACGTCAGAATGGGTACGAGGACAATCAAAGCCTCGGTGTACAGTTTTTAAGATGTAGGATGTTTTCGTGAAATCATCTGTCACGCGTCTCCCAGTTCTCTGACCTGATGTTGACTCCAGGTTTTTCCTTGCTGCCCATCATGGTGTACGTCTTTCCTGAACCGGTTTGACCGTAGGCCAGTATACAGACGTTATATCCATCCACGCAGGAAGTTATGACGGGAAGAGTTCCTGCAAATACGTCCTCCTGCGGGAAGGATGAAGGATGGAAATCAGAAAAAAGATGCTGCTTGATGTGTCCTTCAAAATCTAAAATAATGAAGAAAAAGACTAGATATGCCAATGTTGGACTTCTGGATTCCAGGAGTACTTTTCAATTTAAATAAACATCATGAAACATGATGTGTCAGTTTTTAAAGAGTTGTTAAACCAACTAAAATAAAGAAATCAGTATTAGTAGATAAAGGATTGAAGGGCGAGAGCTTGTTAAGATCTGTAGCTCTTTGATGCCAACTGCTTGCCTTCCTTCCTTACACAGTTGGAGAGGTGATGGTAAGTCATTACCTGTGTGCTGGTCTGAGAGTAGACCTTATCAAACTGGAACTTCTTCTTGCTTCCCTTCTGGACTACCACCACCTCCTGGTCGTCGGTTTTCTCGAGGCAGGAGCTGGAGGCCGTGGTCTTCCTGCAGCGACAGAACACCCGGATGTTTCCCTGGAGCTCCAGCAGCTTGTTGTACAGACTCTTCCTCTCCACCGCCTCCTTCCTGTAGAGGGATCGCAGCTCCTCCACCTCCCCGGCTGCCTCCTGCTCCATCTGGGTCAACTTCCCCGCAGCACCCTTAAGCTCCTCCAGCTGGCTCTTCATGTCGGTCAAAGCCTGGTGGACTGTGGATCGAAGCTGCTTGTTGGAGACATTCAGTTCGCGTGTCAGGCGGCTCACCTGGCGGAGTTGATCGGTGTCCACGGCTGGCTTGGTGATGGTTTTGGCAGGTGGGACCGCAGGAGCCCGGCGGTTCAGGAGGGATCGGATCTTTTCTCGTGCTTCCTGCTTGTCGGCCTCAAGCTCGGCCAACTTCTGGTTCAGGTGCTGGACGACTTCACTTAGGTAGCGTACTTCCCTCGCCAGGTAACTGTTCCTCTGGAAGAGATTGTCCACCTCCTTCTCTTTGGTCTGGAGTTTCTGCCTGAGATCCTCAATGACCCTGTCTCGTTCCAGGAGGGCCCTGCTGGGTTAAAGCGAGATGTTTTGTTTAACGGAGCAACTCCTAATTTAAGTATCCATGCAGCCCCCAATGAGTGACAAGAGTTAAGGCATGACCTGAACACACTGAGGTGCAGTAAAGCCTGCTTGTAGACCTCTAATTCACATTACAGATTCAATTGTGGCGTTGAACACTATTTACATGGTTGGACAAACTCCTGTGTACAGGATAAATAAAGAAAGAGTCTAAATATAGAGCGGACAATGGCCTAAAATGGCCACAATACTGGTGCTGCTATCAGGACAAACTTTCATACTCGTGGTAAAGATCTAAATGCAGTTGTTCTTGTATATACAGCTTAGCAAGTCTGCTAGCATGGCTATACTTTTCAGCTAGTTTGGATCTGTTTCAGTGCTAATCTTGCGATTGTTGCAGACCTGAAGGAGTTGAGGTCGGTGTAGTTGTGATCGCCGCCCGGTGAGGCCTGCAGGAGAATTTCTCCAAACATGGTGAGGTAGACGGAGATGACCTCTTCAGGGTCGTAGTTACACTGTCTGAGTGCTGCAGTAATCTCCTTCTGGTCCACCAGACCTGGCAGGGTGGACTGGAACACAAAACCAAACGCACACAAAAACACACAGCACACTTTCTGCTTTACATTCACACAGGTCATCAGATTCAGGCTGGGATTGCTTTGCATAGAGCGGCTGTGGTCGAATTGTCTTTTTTGCTTAGGAAGGAAGTATCTAAGTTTCAGCCATGATAAGAGCTGGTCAAATTATCGAAATGCTAAGAAAAAGTGCTTCACCACTTCCTTTCGTATCTCCTTTAGCATAGGGTACATAGCCTAGTGTAAGTGCTTCTCATAGCATGATGATTATCTTCATGAGTTTCCTTGACCTCATGATGTTTCCCATCGAGGTTAGGAAAAAGTGTTCAGGAAAAGAAATGGGACAGAATTTATTCTGATGATTCACTGCAAACAGATGAAAATATAGTAAATCGATATATGGGTCAATATTATATGGGAACTGATACAAATCAAGTGGCAACCTCTGTGTCTGTAAAGTGAAGCTATCAAAAACATCTGCATAGCCGAGAAAAAGCTCAGTCAATTAACCAAGAAACCTGAATCTCCAGAAACCTGTGGTTGACGTCACAGAGACTGCATCCAGGTTCTATACAGTCGATGATACAAATGTGAAATGTCCTCACCATGACTCGTTGGACTCGAGCTTTGACAAACTCAACATTTATCTCCCACTGCAGAGGGAGCAGCAGCCAGACGCCCGACTGAGGATCCCAGAACCTGCAGACATTCACCCGCTCCTGGAAAACATTGACGGACACGATGAAACAGCAGAACCAGCAATTATGGAACAAAAAAGTAGAACTGCTGATCAGAAACGACAGAAGATGTTTCATGAAGATGTTACATTCCTGATATTTTGGCTCCAGGTCCTGTCTCACCTCAAACATGTAGGTCATGACGGTTCCTTTGCCTTGGATGTAGATGCTGCCGGTGCGATCGTCCTCCCTGACCGCCGGCTGGCTGCTGGCCGGAGTGTGCGCCTGACAAAACACCGATCACAGTTTGTCACATTTTGGTGGCACATTTTGAATCTGTAGTTTGTAGTGAAGCTGATTATAAACAGACAGACCTCATTGTTGGGGGTGATGAAATGCCCCTGACTGTACCACTCCTTTGGAAATGGCTGCAGGTTCTGGTAAAGACAGAGCAACAATGAGGAGTCAGATATGACAAATGAATGGTTGGTTCATCTTGGTAAACAAACAGGACCAAAGTGAAAAAGGCTCTGGAGGTGGATTTTGGGGAAAATGTTTGTGAAAGAAACAAAAAGATGGTGCTGGACTTACAAAGCAAATCGAGCTAAAACTTAAAAGTTTCTGCAGATGGAAGCAGAAAAACACTGATTATGGAGGCAGAGACGCCTTATTTCAATATCATGACTAAATTATGTAGTTATCTGGTGATCTCTTGTGAGAAAACAAAAGGTGTTAGACATTATCCACCAATTTGAATTGTATATGTTTAATATAAATCAACTAATAAACTTAATGTGAAGCAAGTAATAAGACGTATGTAAAAGTAATTCAATGTGCTTCCACTACACAGTAGTGTAATAGTAACCAGATTTATGCATTCAGTGAAAATGAATGCAGTTATTTTGAGTTTATTAGTACTATTACATAAATCTTATTACTTGTTTCACATTAAATGTGTTAGTTAATTTATATTAAAACTCTGTAATTCAAATGGATGGAAATTTTCTACGCAACTGAAAAACATAAGTGGCTTAATATTTTTTGAGTTTTGAGTGTGGCTGTGAAGTGACATCAAAACAGGAAGTCCAACTTCACAGCAGAAATAAACATGTTTACAGCCTGGTACAAAAAACAGTTTTGGTCTCTATAGCTAATTTCCCCGTTCATGACAACTGTACTGAGGGTGAATTTTTATACAACTCACCTGTTCAAATTATATTAAGGCTTAAAGTTATGCAGGATTAAGAGAGACAATTAGTTGAGTACCATCTGCATAGCGATGTTAGGAAAAGCTATGACAGTAAATAACAGAACGAGACGAGGGGACTTAGAACAGAACCCTGAACCCCAACAGTGAGAAGTAGACATTCATATATTATGTGAGTGTATGATATGATTAATAAATGTCACAAAAACTGTGAAATTATTAAGTCAATGTGGTCATAATGTAGAGCATGAGCACACGAGACAGATTCTTTTTTACAGTACTGACTGGTATGTTTCTACCTGGGATTCGTCGACATAAACTCTGTTCCCATGATGGTTGAAGCAGCTGTAGAGCGTCCCGTTGTTGTGAAGGAAACTCTCAAAATCCAGAGACACTTCTTCACCTTCAGCCACAGTTTCCTGACAACAAAGTTTACAGCACAGGCAGAGGATTATTATAATTAATAAAAAAAACTAAAGCATGATTGATGCTTGATGATGCCACAGACATGAATGTAGCGTTCACAGATCACAGATATGAGCCAATATGTTTTCTGAATGTTTTTTAGGCGGCCCACTGAGTGTTAAAGTTTTAAACATATTGATATTCACTGCAACTGTGAACATGTTTTGTCCATTATGTTTTGTTTTTTATTTGCAGTGTTTTTTTTTTAAAATAGTGTACCTGAAATGTGAATATTTAATATAAAAAAAGGTTGAGGCATATTAAATCAAGTGTAATTTTTCAAATGTTTGATTTATTTTTGATATATTTTTAATATAATGTGGTTATTTTAAAAAGAACGGACCACAAACTCTAAATTCTCAGTATTTCATAAGCTGTGAATAAGTCGAGTATTTGAGTTTATGTTTGTGTCAGATACTAATATTAATATTAGATGACATACTTACATGACAGTTGTAATATGATCATGTAATGATAACATGATAGATACATTATTGATGTTTGAGTTAATATTTTAAAAAGCTTACAGTAACTGGAGCCGGATTCAGGACAGTTTGTGTTGTTTCTGCTCCTCTATCTTCTTCTTCTTCTTCTTCTTCTTCTTCTTCTTCTGCTCTTCCCTCGTTGTCTTCTTCTTGTTTTTCTTCTCTGTCCTTCGTCTGTTTGTTTCCCCCTTCACTCTTTACAGACTGAATATCCACAGTGTGACTTTGAGGCTTCGCTGAATCCTCATCTGCCTGAAAACACACCAGTAACAACATTTTAGAGAAAAAACTCAGCCAAAAACCAGAAATGGAATAAGTATTCCGAACTTAGAGTAGCACTATAGTAAAAGTAATCTGTTACAAGCAGAGGTACTGTAAAAGTACTAAAGTATGAGCATCCAAACAAAAGTACAAAAAGTAAATGTGTAGAATGGCACTTTTTATTAATATGTTCATCACTTTAAAGCTGATTTAAATACTTACTTCACCTCTAATAATACATCATTTATCAGTTAATTGACTGATTTTTATTAATAACCTAAAGCTACAAAGTTATTAAAGTTGTTAAATAACTGTAGTTGAGAAAGAAGAACAATATTTGCCTCCAAAGTATGAAGTAAAATAAGTCAAAATAAGTCAATAAGTAAAGTAGTCCTACAAGTACGTCAAAAGTGTACCTGAGTAAAAGTACTTAGTTACTTGGCACCACTGACCAAGACTCTACTAAATCTACTATCCCATAATTTACAGCTCAGGTGCTCCACACTGTTCTTCTTCTTGACCGAAACAGATGTTTACCTGCAGGGTGGCGTCACTCCGTCCCGCAGGTGTGGAGGACCGGCCGGGTTCAGCCTCGGCCTGTCCGGCTTCCTGCCTCTCCAGTCGGGGTGCTTCACTGACGGACGCTCCGCTGCCCATTCCGACATCCACAGACAGACAGACAGCGAGAGAGAGAGGTGCAGACAGGCCCGACAGGTGATGACTGCTAGACAGGTGAGAACAGGTGCAATCTGACACACCTGTCCGCGTGACACAGAAGCTATGTTACGTCACGGCTCAGCAACTTTTAAGTTTTAGATTTAAATTAAGGTTTTATAAGTGGAGTCTGGTTTACAGACAAACATAAATATTGACCTAATTTGTGTTCATGAGTGTAAATTTAAGGACGGTAAGACTTGTCCTGTTATTTTATAAAAGGAAACAAATATTTTCCTGTTACAAATAATACATTACAAATATTACTTTGAAAGAAGTATTTTACTTTACTACTTTTAAAACCTCAAAACCACAAAGTTTCTCAGTTTTTCTGTATTTTTACAAAAGGTTAAATCTCTCCTTGTTCCAAAGCTTTGTCAGGGTGTTTCCCAATGAGTCAATCAAACCTCACTTACAGAGCTGCACTGAGAGGAGGAGCAACACTGAAAGAGGAGAAGCTTCAACGTCACATTTCCTGAAATGAAAGTGAAAGTTTGTCTGAGTGTCAGCAGAGCTGCAGTCGAGACAAGTCTCTCTGTTTCTCTGTGAAGAAAAGTTCAACTGAATCCATCAGGTTTTTCTCAACAAAACAGCAGAATCTCTGTCAAACACTGGTGAGTACACTGCACTACAAAGCTTCTTAAAGTTTGTTATAGCACATACATATATGAGGAAGAAGCTAAATCCAACTGTCACAAAGAAAACATGCCAGATAAACCAGGCCTGCTAAAGGCTAACTAGCCTAGCTCACACGCCCTTTAGTTTGTCAGAGTACAGTACCTGATTTTATGTAACAATTTAATTTATTACTTTTAAAGCCATAGCATCTTTGGGTAGATTTTATTTTGCTCTACTCACTCAGACACTTCAGTAAGACTATCACACTTCAGTTTTAAAATAGAATTAAAAGTGTTTCATCTACTTTCAAATTATTTTCACTCTAATAACAGCATGAACAGCAAAACAACAGCATTCAGGATGACCCTCCTTATATTCCAGAAATCATAGTGTGATTTTATTAAATAATCCAAAGACATGTAATTACACTTTGTCTTTTCACACTTTTTGTCCTCAGAGTGTAGATATGTCTGCTGCCAGCTGTCTGCTGACTGAAGATCAGTTTCTGTGCGCCATCTGTCAGGATGTGTTCACTGATCCAGTCGCCATACCATGTGGACACAACTTCTGTAAAACCTGCATCACTGAACACTGGAATATTAATGTCCTGTGTCAGTGTCCCAACTGTAAAAAGGTTTTCTCCACAAAACCTGAGCTACAGGTCAATACTTTCATCTCTGAGATGGCTGCTCAGTTCAGACAGTCAGCTCAACAGAAAGCCAGCAGCAGCAGCTCAGAGCAACAAGTTTCCAAACCAGGAGAAGTTCCCTGTGACGTCTGCACTGGAACCAAACTGAAGGCCCTGAAGTCCTGCCTGGTGTGTCTGGCCTCCTACTGTGAGACTCACATGGCGCCTCATCTGACAACGTCAGGTCTGAAGAAACATCAGCTGATCGACCCTGTGGAGAACCTGGAAGGCAGGATGTGTACGAAGCACGATAAACTGCTGGAGCTGTTCTGTAAGACCGACCAGATGTGTGTCTGCATGCTCTGCACCTATTCAGACCACAAGACACATGATGTTGTTCCTCTGAAAGAAGAATATGAAGGAAAGAAGGCCGAGCTGGAGCAGACAGAGGCTGAAATTCAGCAGATGATCCAGAAGAGACGACTGAAGATTGAGGAGATGAAATGCTCAGTGGAGCTCAGTAAGGAAGATGCAGACAGAGAAATAGCAGATGGTGTTCAGGTCTTCACCGCTCTGAAGGAGTCTGTTGAGAGAAATCAGGCCGAGCTCATCGACACCATCAAAGAGAAGCAGAGAAAGACAGAGGAACAGGCTGAAGGCTTCATCAAAGAGCTGGAACAGGAAATCTCTGAGCTGAAGAAGAGAAGCACTGAGGTGGAACAGCTCTCAAAGTCTGAAGACTACCTCCACCTTCTCCAAAGCTTCCCGTCCCTGAAAGCTGCTCCACCCACCAAGGACTGGACAGAAGTCAGCATCCGTCCACCTTCATATGAGGGGACTGTGGTGAGAGCTGTGAATCAGCTGGAGGAGACGCTCAGTAAACAGATGAAGAAGCTGCTTGCTGAGGTCGAGCTGAAGAGGGTCCAGCAGTATGCAGTGGATGTGACACTCGATCCTGATACAGCAAATCCCTGGCTCATCCTGTCTGATGATGAGAAACAAGTTAAACATGGTGATGTAAAGAAGAATGTCCCAGACAATCCAGAGAGATTTGATCCTTGTGCTGATGTCTTAGCAAAGCAGAGTTTCTCTTCAGGAAGATTTTATTATGAGGTTCAGGTTAAAGGGAAGACTAAGTGGGATTTAGGAGTGGCCAGAGAGTCGATCAACAGGAAGGGAGAAATCACAGTGAGACCTCAGGATGGTTACTGGACGATATGGTTGAGGAATGAAAATGAGTACAAAGATAATGCTAGCCCTCCTGTCCGTCTCTCTCTGAAGTCACAGCCTGAGAAGGTGGGGGTGTTTGTGGATTATGAGGAGGGTCTGGTCTCCTTTTATGACGTTGATGCTGCAGCTCTTATCTACTCCTTTACTGGCTGCTGCTTCACTGACAAACTCTACCCATACTTTAGTCCATGTCTTAATGATGGTGGTAAAAACTCTGCCCCTCTGATCATCTCTCCTGTCAATCACACTGAGTAGAACAACCATTTGATTTTCTACAGAAAGATTCAAATCATTGAATGTAACAAATGTAGATTTATTGGTGATGTACGGTGAACACATTGATGTTTTTTCTGATTCTGACCTTTTTTTCTGTAAATGTTTTTCTCTGATGTGTCACATTGCTACTTACTACTACAACACACCAACTTTACTGCACTGATTGATATTATCTAATGTGCTCTGATTTATTCTAATAACTGTTCAATCATCAGAAAACAATGAACTCAGAAGTAAGAAACATTTCCTTAAATGTCTGGGTGCCAAATTCAAACTTTTTATTTTCTGATCATTGTATATATAAGAATTGTTGCATACTGGCACAAATTACTGAAAATTACCTTTATATGAATAAGATAAAAGTCATTTGATTTTGAATTTTTTGATAAACAAAAGCAAAATATACTTTATTGTATCTGATGAATTTATTTTGTTTTCCACTTCACAAGAAGTCAAGTTTGTGACTTTGAACCAGTCTATATTTGTTGTACTCACCTTGAGCTGAGAAAAGAGGAAAAAAAACAAAAACGTTGTTGATATGTGAAAAGATTCAAAACTTAATGTGACCAAGTGGTACACAATACAGAAAGCCCAGAATAAACTGGAACCAGAGAGTGCTGTACAAAAATATAGATTTTATTCACAAGGCATTCAATGAAATACTGGTCTCCATACCACCAGGGGGAGGAAATTATCTAATTAATACAGAAATCTAATCAACCATGAAATGAACAAACAGAGAATAAACAACATGGGACTAGACTGAACGGTCAGGGGGGGCTCAGGTGGAGTTATGCATGAAAAGAGGATATTGTCACAAAACAGTCACACAAATTCTGACTAAACCACCATGACACACAAACCAATTTGAATCTAATCAAAACTGTTCTACAACAATGAATTACATACTGACAGCAAGGTAAGCTGACTTAACCCACACAATAAAGCACACATGCAAGAAGGCTGAACTACCACTCGGTCCCTATTTTAATACAGCAGACAACTTCACACAACTCCATAATTCAAGTGATGAATTAAAGGCAAACGAATATCTAATAAATCAGAGAAAAACAGTGGATTGCTCCTCTAAAAGTATCTCTGTTGAAAAACTAAAAGAAACAGAAACACATTAATATACTAAAGAAAACTTTGCAAGAAACAATCTTATAAGATATGTGCAATGTAAAAATAATAATGACAATAATGTGTCTTGCTAAAGTGGAACAACCCCTTCTCCCATTTGGAGACATGCAGGTGACTGTAATCTATATTTAGAAATAACCATGTTAACGTATTTAAGGGACTGAAAACTATTTTAAAATCTCTCTTGAACGTACGTGTTTCTTGACTGATGTGTCGTGATCACTTCAAGCTTTAGTCCTTCACCAAACATGAAGAGTCAAACACATAAAACATTTTTATTTAACAAACACGATGAGCTAAAGAAATATTTCATGGTTCTACTGTTTCAATTTTAAACTCACGTTTGGAAGCATTTTAAAAATAGAGCCTACCTCATCAAACTCCACACAAAGGCTGGCCTCAGCTGCTCTCCCAGGTGTGTTTCAATGCAGGAAGAAAAGCACAGGTGAGCGTCCCTCCCCTTTTCATAGACCCCGCCCCTTTGCCTGGGTCCTAGTGCTACCTTCACGTCCACATAAAGGTCCAAGACTGAGCTCAACTTCAGACTGATGCTGGGATTGTTGTGGGCTCTGTAAAGGAGTGTTATAGCCTACTGACCCAATATGCAGCACGTTTTTGCACATCTACCACCAACTGTTTTGCTGTCATTTTGTAGAAGGGTTGAAGGATTTTCCTGTGATTTTAAAATGATGACTTCCTGTGAATATATCACTTGTCTTGAGATTCTCAGGATTTCTCTTTATAAATGAAAATTAACTTCAACCACAGAACTGGAAAAATAAATGATATCAAGAAGTTTATTCTAATTATTTGATGTTTTTCTCACATATTGATTAGTGGTAGTAGAACAACAATCTTTGAGGAGTAAAAAAACAAAATCACTACAATCGTCTGATTTTCTGCTGAACATAAAAACTTCCTGGCAGCTCTGATGGAGGTCAGGACTTCTCCTGAGGACGGCCGCTATGTTACAAATGACCCGTTTTGACATTTGACAGCAGTATAAATACCCCACATGTCATTCTTTGAACCTGAAATTTGAAGACTTTTCCTAAAGTGGCCCAAAGTATGCAAAAATAAAAATATTTTAAATGTTATACTTTTGTACAGGTGCTAAAGATTTTTGTACATTGAGGCTGTTCTGGGTCAAATTTGACCCGGATCTATTGAGATGGATTCTAGAGCCACCAGTGTGGGTCAAATGAAGGGGAACCTTGAAACAGTCAAACTGTATATTCTATGTCTGTGTGTATTTTGTATGGGACAGTGCTGACAGAGTTCAGGGGGGCCTTGAAACAGTCTGTGTTCCCACCACAGGTGGCCAGGTTCCCGCAGGTACAGACACCTGCTGCTCTTTGAAGGGTCAGGGGGAACCTCGAAACAGTGACATAGTTAAACAGCACAGACCATATATGGTAAACAAAGGTCACACAGAGGTCAGGGGGAACCTCGACACAGACTCTCACACCTGCACCTGCACTGTAACAACATGATCTAAAAATAGACACATTAGAACACACACACACACACACATAATTTTCTCAACACACACATTCATAGCACACTCTTACATCAACACCAACACACCCAGACCATTTTAGTTGTATCATGTATTCTGTTACCAAGCAATAGTGACAGAGGTTCAGAGGTTATGGCTGACAGACTTACTATTCAACAGGCCGTTGATCAGATCTTCCACGATGAAGAAGCTGATAGTGATTTGGAGGAGGATGTGTCAGTCAGTAAGGACAGTGTCTAATGGTTGCAATGGTTATACGTGGTTATATTAGAACAGTTCCAGAATGTTCTTGCCATTTTCACTATCAATAAAATCTATTTAAATCATTATGGCTGTTATGTTTTCACGTCTTAGGTCAAACAGGACATGATATAATGTGATATAGGTGTTTTTTTCTCCAAAAACGAGTGGAGAACCTAAAAAATACACTCCCATGCTATCTAAATCATAAATTAAAGATTAATAATGAATGTATTAATGTCAGATCGGCTGTTTATATATTCTAGATAGATCTGGAGTTCAAAATTTGCTATAGACACTCTTTATGAGGATTTTCTTGGACTATACTGTGAAGGCATTGAACATGAACAGTTTGTAACACAGGAACTAAATAATGCAGCTAACGAGTGATACAAACTGTCTGCAACATGAGGCTCCTAAATTGGGTCTGCTAATTAACTTCTGCATGGTGACAATGAACCACAAACAAAGAGCAGTAAATTGGTGCAATAAACTGCTCATCAAACAGGATATATGTTCTTAATGAGTCAAACTTCAACATTTACATTGTTTTCATGAACACACAACAAGAAACTAGTCCAGAGAAAAAAGTGTCCGTTAACCGTCCACTCCTCTCCTGTTGCTGCACTGACTGACTGAGAAAGCACACACTGTTTTTGTGCAACTCTCATTTTGGTCCACTAGGTGTCACTGCCGGCCTTTACAACACACACAGCTTCTCTGGAACTAAAATCTAACCAACTCAGCTCTGACTCTGCCCAGTCTGACGTTTTTCACATGTTTCAACACACAGGTGTGTTATTTAGTAAAAAACAAAAAGAGGACTTGAGATTTGACTCCATTAAGACTTGACTTAAAGGTCCAGTGTGTAGAATTTAGTTGCATTTAGTGGTCCAATCACTGCATTGTAATCTCCTCACATCACCCTCACCTTCCTAATGTAAAGGAGAAACAACACTTTAAGGACCCTGTTTAGAGTCAGTATTTAGTTTGTCTGTTCTGGACTACTGTAGAAATAAGGTGTTTCAACATGGCGGCCTCCATGAAAGGGGACCCTCTCCCACTGTAGATATAAAAGGATATTTTTTAAGTAACAAACATAAAAAGATTCTTATTTTCAGGTGATTATACATGCATCAAAACATAGTTATGAATATTATATTCCATGTTTGCCTTATTCTGAAAATAGAGGCCCCAAATCTTACACACTGGACCTTTAACTCAGTAAAACTGTTCAAGTCTCCAGTTCTTACCTGGAAAGATCGTTGTCCAGGAGATTCAGGAGATTATTTTTACAAAAAGTAAAATCTCTCCTTGTTCAAAAGCATTGTCAGGGTGTTTCCCAATGAGTCAATCAAACCTCACTTACAGAGCTGCACTGAGAGGAGGAGCAACACTGAAAGAGGAGAAGCTTCAACGTCACATTTCCTGAAATGAAAGTGAAAGTTTGTCTGAGTGTCAGCAGAGCTGCAGTCGAGACAAGTCTCTGTTTCTCTATGAAGAAGAGTTCAACTGAATCCATCAGGTTTTTCTCAACAAAACAGCAGAATCTCTGTCAAACACTGGTGAGTACACTGCACTGCAAAGCTTCTTAAAGTTTGTTATAGCACATACATATATGAGGAAGAAGCTAAATCCAACTGTCACAAAGAAAACATGCCAGATAAACCAGGCCTGCTAAAGGCTAACTAGCCTAGCTCACACGCCCTTTAGTTTGTCAGAGTACAGTACCTGATTTTATGTAACAATTTAATTTATTACTTTTAAAGCCATAGCATCTTTGGGTAGATTTTATTTTGCTCTACTCACTCAGGCACTTCAGTAAGACTATCACACTTCAGTTTTAAAATAGAATTAAAAGTGTTTCATCTACTTTCAAATTATTTTCACTCTAATAACAACATGAACAGCAAAACAACAGCATTCAGGATGACCCTCCTTATATTCCAGAAATCATGGTGTGATTTTATTAAATAATCCAAAGACATGTAATTACAGTTTGTCTTTTCACACTTTTTGTCCTCAGAGTGTAGATATGTCTGCTGCCAGCTGTCTGCTGACTGAAGATCAGTTTCTGTGCTCCATCTGTCTGGATGTGTTCACTGATCCAGTCGCCATACCATGTGGACACAACTTCTGTAAAACCTGCATCACTGAACACTGGAATATTAATGTCCTGTGTAAGTGTCCCAACTGTAAAAAGATTTTCTTCACAGAACCTGAGCTGCAGGTCAATACTTTCATCTCTGAGATGGCTGCTCAGTTCAGACAGTCAGCTCAACAGAAAGCCAGCAGCAGCAGCTCAGAGCAACAAGTTTCCAAACCAGGAGAAGTTCCCTGTGACGTCTGCACTGGAACCAAACTGAAGGCCCTGAAGTCCTGCCTGGTGTGTCTGGTCTCCTACTGTGAGACTCACCTGGAGCCTCATCTGACAATGTCAGGTCTGAAGAAACATCAGCTGATCGACCCTGTGGAGAACCTGGAAGGCATGATGTGTACGAAGCACGATAAACTGCTGGAGCTGTTCTGTAAGACCGACCAGATGTGTGTCTGCATGCTCTGCACTGTTTTAGACCACAAGACACATGATGTTGTTCCTCTGAAAGAAGAATATGAAGGAAAGAAGGCAGAGCTGGAGAAGACAGAGGCTGAAATTCAGCAGATGATCCAGAAGAGACGACTGAAGATTGAGGAGATGAAACACTCAGTGGAGCTCAGTACGGAAGATGCAGACAGAGAGATAGCAGATGGTGTTCAGGTCTTCACCGCTCTGAAGGAGTCTGTTGAGAGAAGTCAGGCCGAGCTCATCGACACCATCAAAGAGAAGCAGAGAAAGACAGAGGAACAGGCTGAAGGCTTCATCAAAGAGCTGGAACAGGAAATCTCTGAGCTGAAGAAGAGAAGCACTGAGGTGGAACAGCTCTCACAGTCTGAAGACCACCTCCACCTCCTCCAAAGCTTCCCGTCCCTGAAAGCTGCTCCACCCACCAAGGACTGGACAGAAGTCAGCGTCCGTCCACCTTCATATGAGAGGACTGTGGTGAGAGCTGTGAATCAGCTGGAGGAGACGCTCAGTAAACTGATGAAGCTGCTTGAAGTTGAGCTGAAGACGGTCCAGCAGTATGCAGTGGATGTGACACTTGATCCTGATGACTCGATCGAGTCATCAGGCGAGGACGAGAGCAAGATGAGGGACGAGGAGGAAGAGGAGGAGGACAAGAAAAAAGAAGAGGACGACGAAGAGGAAGAGGAGGACGAAGAGGAAGAGGAGGACAAGAAAGAAGAAGAGGAGGACGAAGAGGAAGAGGAGGAGGACAAGAAAGAAGAAGAGGAGGACGAAGAGGAAGTACAGTATACTACTGTATTTTTGTAATTGGTGTATTTTTGTAAGTGGGTAAATAATTTCATTTCAAGCATGTGATGTTCGTTTAAACTCACCTGTGGCAAGTAACAGGTGCTGGTGATATAGATATCAAACCTGAAGCCACTTGGAGTGTATAAAAGTTGACTCAACCTTTGTGTTGTGTGCCTGTGTGTGCCACACCAAGCATGGAGAAGAGAAAAATTGATGAAAGGATGCAATGCAGGATAGTTTGAATGGTGGATAAACAACCTCAGTCAACTTCCACACAAATTCAGGCTGTCCTGTGTAGTGTATGTTCTTACAAAGTAAACAAAGTAGTAATTTATTGATCTCATCTGTTGAAGCAGCTGAATGTGAAGTGTGTTTTAAAAGAATTTGCAAGATGACCTCTCTCTCCAAGTAAGGAATAAGTTCTTCTCAACATGGTGTTTTTCTTTCTAAATTAGGCTATCTTGTGTCCTTAAATGGTAAAGATTGAGATGGTAAAGTCAGCCACAAAAAGGTGACAACAGATGTAGGTCCCATAAAGGGACATTCTAAGGATGTTTGTTGGTTTGTCTGGAGGTATAAAGCTAGCCTGGGAGAACAGGGGAGGAGGATTTGGACAACAATGTAGAATTCAGCCTGGGGAATTGGATCAAGAGATCCGATCAGAGGATGCATCCCAAACTCACTTGTTTCTTTGAATAAAGTCCTAATTATTCAATGCAAGATGAGTGGCGGTTCTTTTCTTTTCAAGCAATCCACAAAGCGACTTCGACAGCCACGGAAATTTACAACACCTGCACTCAGGGTGCAACGGGGTCAGCTCGAACCATACGTTGTCATCTGAATGAGATGAGGCACTATGGCAGGAGACCGAGGAGATCCCCACTTCTGACACAGAGACATAAAAAAAGCCAGACTGCAGTTTGCAAAAATGTACCTGAGTAAGCCTCAATCCTTCTGGGAGAATGTTTTGTGGACAGATGAGACTAAGTTAGAGCTTTTTAGCAAAGCACATCAATCTACTGTTTACAGAAAATGGAACGAGGCCTACAAAGAAAAGAACACGGTACCTACAGTCAAACGTAGTGGAGGTTCAAAGATGTTTTGGGGTTGCTTTGCTGCCTCTGGCACTGGGTGCATTGACTGTGTGCAAGGAATCATGAAATCTGGAGACTATCAACAGATTTTGGCCCGTAATGTAGGGCCTAGTGTCAGAGAGCTGGGTCTGCATCAGAGGTCATGGACGTTCCAGCAGGACAATGACCCGAAACTTACCTCAAAAAGCACAGAGAAATGATTGGAGACAAAGTGCTGGAGAATTCTGAAGTGGCCAGCAACGAGTCCGGATCTAAATCCCATAGAACACCTATGGAGAGATCTCAAAATTGCTGTTGCGGGAAGGCACCCTTCAAATCTGAGAGACCTGGAGCAGTTCTCAAAAGAAGATTGGTCCAAAATTACAGCTGAGAGGTGTAGGAAGCTTGTTGAAGGTTACAGGAAGCCATTGGTTTCAGTTAAATTAGTTTTTTTTCTTCCGCTTTTTTGTGTTGTTCCATTGCACTTAAAGGAAATTTACGTGTGTACCAAAACATTTGTAATTTCAACACTTTTCTGGGAGAAATGATGCATTTTTGGGAAAAATTCCAGGGGTGCCAATACTTTCGTCCATGACTGTATATGTTTTGAACAATGTGTTTTCTATTTTTTGGTGTATTGTTTATTGACTGCTTGATAGTGTATATCATTTTGATCGCTTTTTTTATGATTTGAGAGCAGTGTTGGGTTTTGAGCACAGGTAAAAATGTTTTGAGGTGAAAGTTTGATTTTGCAAGCGGAGTCAGGTTTTGTAAATAGTGCTTGAAGATGAGGTTTTGTGTTTAATGTTTAAAGAAATTGGACAAAGATTTCAGAAATTTTGTGTTAGAGCAATTGAGAAAAACTGTAATAGGTGACTACACAGTCTGATGATGGAACAGATTACATGAATACAAGAAGAAAGAAAAAAAAAACACTGTTTTTGTGGAAATCTCATTTTGGTCCACTAGGTGTCACTGCCGGCCTTTACAACACACACAGGTTCTCTGGAACTAAAAATCTAACCAACTCAGCTCTGACTCTGCCCAGTCTCACATGTTTTTCACATGTTTCAACACACACGTGTGTTATTTAGTAAAAAAACAAAAAGAGGACTTGAGATTTGACTCCATTAAGACTAGACTTAACTCAGTAAAACTATTCAAGTCTCCAGTTACCAGTTACCTGGAAAGATCCTTGAACACTGAAAAATGAATCAGACAGCATCAGGCAGAACTTGAATATTTAATATTCCAGCCTTTGCATTGAAAGGACTTGATCTCAGCTACAATATGCTGAGTAAAAATAACAAACACAAACACTAACACATGTTTACCATGAACACACTCCAATAAATTCATAGCAGCCCTCTGGTGGAGTTTATAACAAACTGCAGCCTGACACATGCTCTTCATAAATAACTGGATCACCAGTCTGAGACTGAAACAAATGACATGAATGCAGGAGTTAAATAAACTCTTCATCTCAGACACTTTCAAATGTCTACACTTTAAGATTTTCAAAATCATACATGGAAATAAAAGTCATCATTATAAATCCTGTTTTCTTTGACACACTGTGGATTTTACAGTGGTCGAAAGTAATTAATGCCAACTACTTCCTCCAAATAAGGAGAGTTTTCTAAAATACACAGTTATCATTTCACTTTGAAAGAAGTATTTTATTTTACTACTTTTGTAAACTTCAAAATCACAAAAAGTTTTCCATCTCAATTTTTTCTGATTTTTTTTAATAAAAAGTAAAATCTCTTCTTGTTCCAAAGCTTTGTCAGGGTGTCTCCCAACGAGTCAATCAAACCTCACTTACAGAGCTGCACTGAGAGGAGGAGCAACACTGAAAGAGGAGAAGCTTCAACGTCACATTTCCTGAAATGAAAGTGAAAGTTTGTCTGAGTGTCAGCAGAGCTGCAGTCGAGACAAGTCTCTCTGTTTCTCTGTGAAGAAGAGTTCAACTGAATCCATCAGGTTTTTCTCAAGAAAACAGCAGAATCTCTGTCAAACACTGGTGAGTACACTGCACTGCAAAGTTTCTTAAAGTTTGTTATAGCACATACATATATGAGGAAGAAGCTAAATCCAACTGTCACAAAGAAAACATACCAGATAAACCAGGCCTGCTAAAGGCTAACTAGCCTAGATAAGATGGCCTTTGGATTGTCTGAAGTACAGAGTACAGTATCTGATTTCATACAGCAATTTCTTTTATTGCTTTCAAAGTCATAAAGTTTACAGTTTACAATTTATACAACTGTTTCAAACTTTGATTAACAGCTTTAAAACTTCAGAATTTTGTCCCACCTTCACTGTTTCTGTAGTTCCTGTTGTCTGTCTTTGTGAGGCAGTACAGCTGATAATATTTACTGTGTTTCAAGAACTGCTATTACAAGTCTCTGTCTGTTTCTCTTTAAAGAAAAAAAATCAACTGAATTTCTCAACAAAACAGCAGAATCTCTGTCAAACACTGGTGAGTACACTGCACTGCAAAGCTTCTTAAAGTTTGTTATAGCACATACATATATGAGGAAGAAGCTAAATCCAACTGTCACAAAGAAAACATACCAGATAAACCAGGCCTGCTAAAGGCTAACTAGCCTAGCTTACATGCCCTTTAGTTTGTCAGAGTACAGTATCTGATTTCATGTAGCAATTTAGTTTATTACTTTTAAAGCCGTAAAACTGAAGTTTCACAACTTATATCACTGCTAAAGGTCTTTGGGTAGATTTTATTTTGCTCTACTCACTCAGGCACTTCAGTAAGACTATCACACTTCAGTTTTAAAATAGAATTAAAAGTGTTTCATCTACTTTCAAATTATTTTCACTCTAATAACAGCATGAACAGCAAAACAACAGCATTCAGGATGACCCTCCTTATATTCCAGAAATCATGGTGTGATTTTATTAAATAATCCAAAGACATGTAATTACAGTTTGTCTTTTCACACTTTTTGTCCTCAGAGTGTAGATATGTCTGCTGCCAGCTGTCTGCTGACTGAAGATCAGTTTCTGTGCTCCATCTGTCAGGATGTGTTCACTGATCCAGTCGCCATACCATGTGGACACAACTTCTGTAAAACCTGCATCACTGAACACTGGAATATTAATGTCCAGTGTCAGTGTCCCAACTGTAAAAAGGTTTTCTCCACAAAACCTGAGCTGCAGGTCAATACTTTCATCTCTGATATGGCTGCTCAGTTCAGACAGTCAGCTCAACAGAAAGCCAGCAGCAGCAGCTCAGAGCAACAAGTTTCCAAACCAGGAGAAGTTCCCTGTGACGTCTGCACTGGAACCAAACTGAAGGCCCTGAAGTCCTGCCTGGTGTGTCTGGTCTCCTACTGTGAGACTCACCTGGAGCTTCATCTGACAACGTCAGGTCTGAAGAAACATCAGCTGATCGACCCTGTGGAGAACCTGGAAGGCATGATGTGTACGAAGCACGATAAACTGCTGGAGCTGTTCTGTAAGACCGACCAGATGTGTGTCTGCATGCTCGGCACTATTTTAGACCACAAGACACATGATGTTGTTCCTCTGAAAGAAGAATATGAAGGAAAGAAGGCCGAGCTGGAGAAGACAGAGGCTGAAATTCAGCAGATGATCCAGAAGAGACGACTGAAGATTGAGGAGATGAAATGCTCAGTGGAGCTCAGTAAGGAAGATGCAGACAGAGAGATAGCAGATGGTGTTCAGGTCTTCACCGCTCTGAAGGAGTCTGTTGAGAGAAGTCAGGCCGAGCTCATCGACACCATCAAAGAGAAGCAGAGAAAGACAGAGGAACAGGCTGAAGGCTTCATCAAAGAGCTGGAACAGGAAATCTCTGAGCTGAAGAAGAGAAGCACTGAGGTGGAACAGCTCTCAAAGTCTGAAGACTACCTCCACCTTCTCCAAAGCTTCCCGTCCCTGAAAGCTGCTCCACCCACCAAGGACTGGACAGAAGTCAGCATCCGTCCACCTTCATATGAGGGGACTGTGGTGAGAGCTGTGAATCAGCTGGAGGAGACGCTCAGTAAACAGATGAAGAAGCTGCTTGCTGAGGTCGAGCTGAAGAGGGTCCAGCAGTATGCAGTGGATGTGACACTCGATCCTGATACAGCAAATCCCTGGCTCATCCTGTCTGATGATGAGAAACAAGTTAAACATGGTGATGTAAAGAAGAATGTCCCAGACAATCCAGAGAGATTTGATCCTTGTGCTGATGTCTTAGCAAAGCAGAGTTTCTCTTCAGGAAGATTTTATTATGAGGTTCAGGTTAAAGGGAAGACTAAGTGGGATTTAGGAGTGGCCAGAGAGTCGATCAACAGGAAGGGAGAAATCACAGTGAGACCTCAGGATGGTTACTGGACGATATGGATGAGGAATGAAAATGAGTACAAAGCTAATGCTAGCCCTCCTGTCCGTCTCTCTCTGAAGTCACAGCCTGAGAAGGTGGGGGTGTTTGTGGATTATGAGGAGGGTCTGGTCTCCTTTTATGACGTTGATGCTGCAGCTCTTATCTACTCCTTTACTGGCTGCTGCTTCACTGACAAACTCTACCCATACTTTAGTCCATGTCTTAATGATGGTGGTAAAAACTCTGCCCCTCTGATCATCTCTCCTGTCAATCACACTGAGTAGAACAACCATTTGATTTTCTACAGAAAGATTCAAATCATTGAATGTAACAAATGTAGATTTATTGGTGATGTACGGTGAACACATTGATGTTTTTTCTGATTCTGACCTTTTTTCTGTAAATGTTTTTCTCTGATGTGTCACATTGCTACTTACTACTACAACACACCAACTTTACTGCACTGATTGATATTATCTAATGTGCTCTGATTTATTCTAATAACTGTTCAATCATCAGAAAACAATGAACTCAGAAGTAAGAAACATTTCCTTAAATGTCTGGGTGCCAAATTCAAACTTTTTATTTTCTGATCATTGTATATATAAGAATTGTTGCATACTGGCACAAATTACTGAAAATTACCTTTTTATGAATAAGATAAAAGTCATTTGATTTTGAATTTTTTGATAAACAAAAGCAAAATATACTTTATTGTATCTGATGAATTTATTTTGTTTTCCACTTCACAAGAAGTCAAGTTTGTGACTTTGAACCAGTCTATATTTGTTGTACTCACCTTGAGCTGAGAGAAGAGGAAAAAAAAAAAAAAAAACGTTGTTGATATGTGAAAAGATTCAAAACTTAATGTGACCAAGTGGTACACAATACAGAAGGCCCAGAATAAACTGGAACCAGAGACTGCTGTACAAAAATATAGATTTTATTCACAAGGCATTCAATGAAATACTGGTCTCCATACCACCAGGGGGAGGAAATTATCTAATTAATACAGAAATCTAATCAACCATGAAATGAACAAACAGAATAAACAACATGGGACTAGACTGAACGGTCAGGGGGGGGCTCAGGTGGAGTTATGCATGAAAAGAGGATATTGTCACAAAACAGTCACACAAATTCTGACTAAACCACCACGACACACAAACCAATTTGAATCTAATCAAAACTGTTCTACAACAATGAATTACATACTGACAGCAAGGTAAGCTGACTTAACCCACACAATAAAGCACACATGCATGAAGGCTGAACTACCACTCGGTCCCTATTTTAATACAGCAGACAACTTCACACAACTCCATAATTCAAGTGATGAATTAAAGGCAAACTAATATATAATAAATCAGAGAAAAACAGTGGATTGCTCCTCTAAAAGTATCTTTGTTGAAAAACTAAAAGAAACAGAAACACATTAATATACTAAAGAAAACTTTGCAAGAAACAATCTTATAAGATATGTGCAATGTAAAAATAATAATGACAATAATGTGTCTTGCTAAAGTGGAACAACCCCTTCTCCCAGCTGGAGACATGCAGGTGACTGTAATCTATATTTAGAAATAACCATGTTAACGTATTTAAGGGACTGAAAACTATTTTAAAATCTCTCTTGAACGTACCTGTTTCTTGACTGATGTGTCGTGATCACTTCAAGCTTTAGTCCTTCACCAAACATGAAGAGTCAAACACATAAAACATTTTTATTTAACAAACACGATGAGCTAAAGAAATATTTCATGGTTCTACTGTTTCAATTTTAAACTCACGTTTGGAAGCATTTTAAAAATAGAGCCTACCTCATCAAACTCCACACAAAGGCTGGCCTCAGCTGCTCTCCCAGGTGTGTTTCAATGCAGGAAGAAAAGCACAGGTGAGCGTCCCTCCCCTTTTCATAGACCCCGCCCCTTTGCCTGGGTCCCAGTGCTACCTTCACGTCCACATAAAGGTCCAAGACTGAGCTCAACTTCAGACTGATGCTGGGATTGTTGTGGGCTCTGTAAAGGAGTGTTATAGCCTACTGACCCAATATGCAGCACGTTTTTGCACATCTACCACCAACTGTTTTGCTGTCATTTTGTAGAAGGGTTGAAGGATTTTCCTGTGATTTTAAAATGATGACTTCCTGTGAATATATCACTTGTCTTGAGATTCTCAGGATTTCTCTTTATAAATGAAAATTAACTTCAACCACAGAACTGGAAAAATAAATGATATCAAGAAGTTTATTCTAATTATTTGATGTTTTTCTCACATATTGATTAGTGGTAGTAGAACAACAATCTTTGAGGTGTAAAAAAACAAAATCACTACAATCGTCTGATTTTCTGCTGAACATAAAAACTTCCTGGCAGCTCTGATGGAGGTCAGGACTTCTCCTGAGGACGGCCGCTATGTTACAAATGACCCGTTTTGACATTTGACAGCAGTATAAATACCCCACATGTCATTCTTTGAACCTGAAATTTGAAGACTTTTCCTAAAGTGGCCCAAAGTATGCAAAAATAAAAATATTTTAAATGTTATACTTTTGTACAGGTGCTAAAGATTTTTGTACATTGAGGCTGTTCTGGGTCAAATTTGACCCGGATCTATTGAGATGGATTCTAGAGCCACCAGTGTGGGTCAAATGAAGGGGAACCTTGAAACAGTCAAACTGTATATTCTATGTCTGTGTGTATTTTGTATGGGACAGTGCTGACAGAGTTCAGGGGGGCCTTGAAACAGTCTGTGTTCCCACCACAGGTGGCCAGGTTCCCGCAGGTACAGACACCTGCTGCTCTTTGAAGGGTCAGGGGGAACCTCGAAACAGTGACATAGTTAAACAGCACAGACCATATATGGTAAACAAAGGTCACACAGAGGTCAGGGGGAACCTCGACACAGACTCTCACACCTGCACCTGCACTGTAACAACATGATCTAAAAATAGACACATTAGAACACACACACACACACACATAATTTTCTCAACACACACATTCATAGCACACTCTTACATCAACACCAACACACCCAGACCATTTTAGTTGTATCATGTATTCTGTTACCAAGCAATAGTGACAGAGGTTCAGAGGTTATGGCTGACAGACTTACTATTCAACAGGCCGTTGATCAGATCTTCCACGATGAAGAAGCTGATAGTGATTTGGAGGAGGATGTGTCAGTCAGTAAGGACAGTGTCTAATGGTTGCAATGGTTATACGTGGTTATATTAGAACAGTTCCAGAATGTTCTTGCCATTTTCACTATCAATAAAATCTATTTAAATCATTATGGCTGTTATGTTTTCACGTCTTAGGTCAAACAGGACATGATATAATGTGATATAGGTGTTTTTTTCTCCAAAAACGAGTGGAGAACCTAAAAAATACACTCCCATGCTATCTAAATCATAAATTAAAGATTAATAATGAATGTATTAATGTCAGATCGGCTGTTTATATATTCTAGATAGATCTGGAGTTCAAAATTTGCTATAGACACTCTTTATGAGGATTTTCTTGGACTATACTGTGAAGGCATTGAACATGAACAGTTTGTAACACAGGAACTAAATAATGCAGCTAACGAGTGATACAAACTGTCTGCAACATGAGGCTCCTAAATTGGGTCTGCTAATTAACTTCTGCATGGTGACAATGAACCACAAACAAAGAGCAGTAAATTGGTGCAATAAACTGCTCATCAAACAGGATATATGTTCTTAATGAGTCAAACTTCAACATTTACATTGTTTTCATGAACACACAACAAGAAACTAGTCCAGAGAAAAAAGTGTCCGTTAACCGTCCACTCCTCTCCTGTTGCTGCTCTGACTGACTGAGAAAGCACACACTGTTTTTGTGCAACTCTCATTTTGGTCCACTAGGTGTCACTGCCGGCCTTTACAACACACACAGCTTCTCTGGAACTAAAATCTAACCAACTCAGCTCTGACTCTGCCCAGTCTGACGTTTTTCACATGTTTCAACACACACGTGTGTTATTTAGTAAAAAACAAAAAGAGGACTTGAGATTTGACTCCATTAAGACTAGACTTAACTCAGTAAAACTATTCAAGTCTCCAGTTCTTACCTGGAAAGATCCTTGAACACTGAAAAATGAATCAGACAGCATCAGGCAGAACTTGAATATTTAATATTCCAGCCTTTGCATTGAAAGGACTTGATCTCAGCTACAATATGCTGAGTAAAAATAACAAACACAAACACTAACACATGTTTACCATGAACACACTCCAATAAATTCATAGCAGCCCTCTGGTGGAGTTTATAACAAACTGCAGCCTGACACATGCTCTTCATAAATAACTGGATCACCAGTCTGAGACTGAAACAAATGACATGAATGCAGGAGTTAAATAAACTCTTCATCTCAGACACTTTCAGATGTCTACACTTTAAGATTTTCAAAATCATACATGGAAATAAAAGTGATCATTATAAGTCCTGTTTTTCTTTGACACACTGTGGATTTTACAGTGGTCGAAAGTAATTAATGCCAACTACTTCCTCCAAATAAGGAGAGTTTTCTAAAATACACAGTTATCATTTCACTTTGAAAGAAGTATTTTATTTTACTACTTTTGTAAACTTCAAAATCACAAAAAGTTTTCCATCTCAATTTTTTCTGATTTTTTTGAATAAAAAGTAAAATCTCTTCTTGTTCCAAAGCTTTGTCAGGGTGTTTCCCAATGAGTCAATCAAACCTCACTTACAGAGCTGCACTGAGAGGAGGAGCAACACTGAAAGAGGAGAAGCTTCAGCGTCACATTTCCTGAAATGAAAGTGAAAGTTTGTCTGAGTGTCAGCAGAGCTGCAGTCGAGACAAGTCTCTCTGTTTCTCTGTGAAGAAAAGTTCAACTGAATCCATCAGGTTTTTCTCAACAAAACAGCAGAATCTCTGTCAAACACTGGTGAGTACACTGCACTACAAAGCTTCTTAAAGTTTGTTATAGCACATACATATATGAGGAAGAAGCTAAATCCAACTGTCACAAAGAAAACATACCAGATAAACCAGGCCTGCTAAAGGCTAACTAGCCTAGCTCACACGCCCTTTAGTTTGTCAGAGTACAGTATCTGATTTTATGTAACAATTTAATTTATTACTTTTAAAGCCATAGAATCTTTGGGTAGATTTTATTTTGCTCTACTCACTCAGGCACTTCAGTAAGACTATCACACTTCAGTTTTAAAATAGAATTAAAAGTGTTTCATCTACTTTCAAATTATTTTCACTCTAATAACAACATGAACAGCAAAACAACAGCATTCAGGATGACCCTCCTTATATTCCAGAAATCATGGTGTGATTTTATTAAATAATCCAAAGACATGTAATTACACTTTGTCTTTTCACACTTTTTGTCCTCAGAGTGTAGATATGTCTGCTGCCAGCTGTCTGCTGACTGAAGATCAGTTTCTGTGCTCCATCTGTCTGGATGTGTTCACTGATCCAGTCGCCATACCATGTGGACACAACTTCTGTAAAACCTGCATCACTGAACACTGGAATATTAATGTCCTGTGTCAGTGTCCCAACTGTAAAAAGGTTTTCTCCACAAAACCTGAGCTGCAGGTCAATACTTTGATTTCTGCGATGGCTGCTCAGTTCAGACAGTCAGCTCAACAGAAAGCCAGCAGCAGCAGCTCAGAGCAACAAGTTTCCAAACCAGGAGAAGTTCCCTGTGACGTCTGCACTGGAACCAAACTGAAGGCCCTGAAGTCCTGCCTGGTGTGTCTGGTCTCCTACTGTGAGACTCACCTGGAGCCTCATCTGACAACGTCACGTCTGAAGAAACATCAGCTGATCGACCCTGTGGAGAACCTGGAAGGCATGATGTGTACGAAGCACGATAAACTGCTGGAGCTGTTCTGTAAGACCGACCAGATGTGTGTCTGCATGCTCTGCACCTATTCAGACCACAAGACACATGATGTTGTTCCTCTGAAAGAAGAATATGAAGGAAAGAAGGCCGAGCTGGAGAAGACAGAGGCTGAAATTCAGCAGATGATCCAGAAGAGACGACTGAAGATTGAGGAGATGAAACGCTCAGTGGAGCTCAGTAAGGAAGATGCAGACAGAGAGATAGCAGATGGTGTTCAGGTCTTCACCGCTCTGAAGGAGTCTGTTGAGAGAAGTCAGGCCGAGCTCATCGACACCATCAAAGAGAAGCAGAGAAAGACAGAGGAACAGGCTGAAGGCTTCATCAAAGAGCTGGAACAGGAAATCTCTGAGCTGAAGAGGAGAAGCACTGAGGTGGAACAGCTCTCAAAGTCTGAAGACCACCTCCACCTCCTCCAAAGCTTCCCATCCCTGAAAGCTGCTCCACCCACCAAGGACTGGACAGAAGTCAGCGTCCGTCCACCTTCATATGAGGGGACTGTGGTGAGAGCTGTGAATCAGCTGGAGGAGACGCTCAGTAAACTGATGAAGCTGCTTGCTGAGGTCGAGCTGAAGAGGGTCCAGCAGTATGCAGTGGATGTGACACTCGATCCTGATACAGCACATCCCAAACTCGTCCTGTCTGATGATGGGAAACAAGTTAAACATGGTGATGTAAAGAAGAATGTCCCAGACAATCCAAAGAGATTTTCTTCTTGTGTTTATGTCTTCGCAAAGCAGAGTTTCTCTTCAGGAAGATTTTATTATGAGGTTCAGGTTAAAGGGAAGACCGAGTGGACTTTAGGAGTGGCCAGAGAGTCGATCAACAGGAAGGGAAACATCACACTGTCTCCTCAGAATGGTTACTGGAGAATATGGCTGAGGAACACAAATGACTACAAAGCCCTTGCTAGCCCTGCAGTCTGTCTCTCTCTGGAGTCGCAGCCTGAGAAGGTGGGGGTGTTTGTGGATTATGAGAAGGGTCTGGTCTCCTTTTATGACGTTGATGCTGCAGCTCTTATCTACTCCTTTACTGGCTGCTGCTTCACTGACAAACTCTATCCACTGTTTTGTCCATGTTTTAATTATGGCAGTAAAAACTCTGCCCCTCTGATCATCTCTCCTGTCAATCACACTGAGTAGAACAACCATTTGATTTTCTACAGAAAGATTCAAATCATTTAATGTAACAAATGTAGATTTATTGGTGATGTACGGTGAACACATTAATGTTTTTTCTGATTCTGACCTTTTTTTCTGGAAATGTTTTTCTCTGATGTGTCACATTGCTACTTACTACTACAACACACCAACTTTACTGCACTGATTGATATTATCTAATGTGCTCTGATTTATTCAAATAACAGTTCAATCATCAGAAAACAATGAACTCAGAAGTAAGAAACATTTCCTTAAAAGTCTGGGTGCCAAATTCAACCTTTTTATTGTCTGATCATTGTATATATAAGAATTGTTGCATACTGGCACAAATTACTGAAAATGACCTTTTTATGAATAAGATAAAAGTCATTTGATTTTCTGTCTTTTTCTGTTTAAATAAATGAAAGAACCTTTTTTGTTTCTGATCATTTATTTTGTTTTTTATTGATAAAGCTGGAAAAAACAAAAACAGCTGATGATGTTTCAAATGACTAAATAGTGAGGCAGTTGGTAGTGTTAGATAATGTAGTGTTATTTAAGGTTTGAGTTTGAGTAGCTGGTATGAACACTAAACCAGTGCTACCAGTTTGTACAGAATAAGTGACGCCCTCTATTGGAGTTCATAACAAACTGCAGCCTGAGGCCACATGAGGACTTGCTACAGTATTAATCAGTGACTACAGTCTGATGCTGGAACAGATTACATGAATACAAGAAGAAACAAAAAAACTGTTTTTGTGCAACTCTCATTTTAGTCCACTAGGTGTCACTGCCGGCCTTTACAACACACACAGCTTCTCTGGAACTAAAATCTAACCAACTCAGCTCTGACTCTGCCCAGTCTGACGTTTTTCACATGTTTCAACACACACGTGTGTTATTTAGTAAAAAACAAAAAGAGGACATGAGATTTGACTCCATTAAGACTAGACTTAACTCAGTAAAACTATTCAAGTCTCCAGTTCTTACCTGGAAAGATCCTTGAACACTAAAAAATGAATCAGACAGCATCAGGCAGAACTTGAATATTTAATATTCCAGCCTTTGCATTGAAAGGACTTGATCTCAGCTACAATATGCTGAGTAAAAATAACAAACACAAACACTAACACATGTTTACCATGAACACACTCCAATAAATTCATAGCAGCCCTCTGGTGGAGTTTATAACAAACTGCAGCCTGACACATGCTCTTCATAAATAACTGGATCACCAGTCTGAGACTGAAACAAATGACATGAATGCAGGAGTTAAATAAATTCTTCATCTCCGACAATTTCAAATGTCTACACTTTAAGATTTTAAAAATCATACATGGAAATAAAAGTGATCATTATAAATCCTGTTTTCTTTGACACACTGTGGATTTTACAGTGGTTGAAAGTAATTAATACATACTAAGGTCTCTAAGTGAGGAGAGTTTTGTAAAATACACAGTTATCATTTCACTTTGAAAGAAGTATTTTACTTAACTACTTTTGTAAACTTCAAAATCACAAAAAGTTTTCCATCTAATTTTTTCTGAAGTTTTTGAATAAAAAGTAAAATCTCTCCTTGTTCCAAAGCTTTGTCAGGGTGTTTCCCAATGAGTCAATCAAACCTCACTTACAGAGCTGCACTGAGAGGAGGAGCAACACTGAAAGAGGAGAAGCTTCAACGTCACATTTCCTGAAATGAAAGGTGAACTTGTATTGATAGCAGAGCTGCAGTCGAGACAAGTCTCTCTGTTTCTCTGAGAAGAAAAGTTCAACTGAATCCATCAGGTTTTTCTCAACAAAACAGCAGAATCTCTCTCAAACACTGGTGAGTACACTGCACTACAAAAAGAAAATACACCAACTATATTTGGTCACAATTTAGTTCAGACTAGAAGGTGTTTTTTTTTCACATCTAAATAATGTACCATGGTATTGAAAAAAACAAACAGAATGCAGCCACGGCTAGACTAGTTTTCGATAATTAACTGCCTTCTTCTGACCTATTTACATCATGAACTCAACTCTGACACCGTCTCAGACAGGAAGTTACCACAGCCAGGGGAAATTTTCACCTGAGGACCATCGGAGGTGTTGTAAAATGAAATAAACTATGCACAAAATGTAAGGGAATTTGTGTGTATTAGATTATGTCTTTGTTGTAACAATTCTTCTTGGCAATAAATCTTATATCACTGTAAAGCAAGATTATTTCCCTTTTAAATTGTGCTACATTTGTAAGGAACATGCGTTTGTGGGATGAGCAGCAGAGCTGAGTGTGTGGGTTCACAAATTCAAATTTCAAAAGAAATTAAAAAGCACATTTGAAATAATGGTATGGTAAAATACAATAAAACAAAAAATTTCCATTTGTTTCTCTGTATTTTTAAAATGATCAGAGACACCAGTCACCACTTGGGTAGTGTTAAATGAAAGTCCCCTGTTGGTAAGGTAGATACGCAAGTATGTATGTATGTATTTCTAGGTCTTTCATATTTCTCTCTTTTTATCTATTTCTATCTAGTCTCAATTATTTTCCGATCTTGGTGATCTCATAGAAATACCACCAGCTCTCCTTTACTCACAGTATAGTCCAGGACCTGACTGTGAATCAGATTTGAATACATGCAGATTGAGACATCGAATTCATTGACAACCGCAAGTCAACTTAGTGTTGTGCCATTTACTAAAAATGGCATTATTACGTAACTTATTTAAATTTAGGCCTCACCTGGCTGCAATAGATGAACAGGACGACTCGTTATATTTCAATAATCATAGTATGATGAATGAAAATTAAATATATTTACTTAAAATGCTTTTCACACTTTTTGTCCTCAGAGTGTAGATATGTCTGCTGCCAGCTGTCTGCTGACTGAAGATCAGTTTCTGTGCTCCATCTGTCTGGATGTGTTCACTGATCCAGTCACCACATCATGTGGACACAACTTCTGTAAAACCTGCATCACTGAACACTGGAATATTAATGTCCCGTGTCAGTGTCCCAACTGTAATGAGGTTTTCTACACAAAACCTGAGCTGCGTGTCAATACTTTCATCTCTGAGATGGCTGCTCAGTTCAGACAGTCAGCTCAACAGAAAGCCAGCAGCGGCAGCTCAGAGCAACAAGTTTCCAAACCAGGAGAAGTTCCCTGTGACGTCTGCACTGGAACCAAACTGAAGGCCCTGAAGTCCTGCCTGGTGTGTCTGGCCTCCTACTGTGAGACTCACCTGGAGCCTCATCTGACAACGTCATGTCTGAAGAAACATCAGCTGATCGACCCTGTGGAGAACCTGGAAGGCAGGATGTGTACGAAGCACGATAAACTGCTGGAGCTGTTCTGTAAGACCGACCAGATGTGTGTCTGCATGCTCTGCACTGTTTTAGACCACAAGATACATGATGTTGTTCCTCTGAAAGAAGAATATGAAGGAAAGAAGGCCGAGCTGGAGAAGACAGAGGCTGAAATTCAGCAGATGATCCAGAAGAGACGACTGAAGATTGAGGAGATGAAACGCTCAGTGGAGCTCAGTAAGGAAAATGCAGACAGAGAGATAGCAGATGGTGTTCAGGTCTTCACCGCTCTGAAGGAGTCTGTTGAGAGAAGTCAGGCCGAGCTCATCGACACCATCAAAGAGAAGCAGAGAAAGACAGAGGAACAGGCTGAAGGCTTCATCAAAGAGCTGGAACAGGAAATCTCTGAGCTGAAGAAGAGAAGCACTGAGGTGGACCAGCTCTCACAGTCTGAAGACCACCTCCACCTCCTCCAAAGCTTCCCGTCCCTGAAAGCTGCTCCACCCACCAAGGACTGGACAGAAGTCAGCATCCATCCACCTTCATATGAGGGGACTGTGGTGAGAGCTGTGAATCTTCTGGAGAAGACGCTCAGTAAACAGATGAAGAAGCTGCTTGAGGTCGAGCTGAAGAGGGTCCAGCAGTATGCAGTGGATGTGACACTCGATCCTGATACAGCAAATCCCTGGCTCATCCTGTCTGATGATGGGAAACAAGTAAACTGTGGTGATTCAGGGAAGAAGCTCCCATACAAACCAGAGAGATTTGATACTTGGGCTTCTGTCTTAGCAAAGCAGAGTTTCTCTTCAGGAAGATTTTATTATGAGGTTCAGGTTAAAGGAAAGACTAACTGGACTTTAGGAGTGGTCAGAGAGTCGATCAACAGGAAGGGAAAAATCACAGCAAACCCTCAGAATGGTTACTGGAGGATATGTTTGAAAAATAGAAATGAGTACGAAGCTCTTGGTAACACTTCAGTCTGTCTCTCTCTGAAGTCGCGGCCTGAGAAGGTGGGGGTGTTTGTGGATTATGAGGAGGGTCTGGTCTGCTTTTATGACGTTGATGCTGCAGCTCTTATGTACCCCTTTACTGGCTGCTGCTTCACTGACAAACTCTACCCATACTTTAATCCATGTCTTAATTTTGGTGGTAAAAACTCTGCCCCTCTGATCATCTCTCCTGTCAATCACACTGAGTAGAACAACCATTTGATTTTCTACAGAAAGATTCAAATCATTGAATGTAACAAATGTAGATTTATTGGTGATGTACGGTGAACACATTGATGTTTTTTCTGATTCTGACCTTTTTTTCTGGAAATGTTTTTCTCTGATGTGTCACATTGCTACTTACTACTACAACACACCAACTTTACTGCACTGATTGATATTATCTAATGTGCTCTGATTTATTCTAATAACAGTTCAATCATCAGAAAACAATGAACTCAGAAGTAGGAAACATTTCCTTAAATGTCTGGGTGCCAAATTCAAACTTTTTATTGTTTGATCATTGTATAATATAATTTTATATTTTATAAATAAGCTAAAAGTCATTTGCCCTCCTGTCTTTTTCTTTTTAAATAAACAAAAGCAAAATAAGCTGAAAAACAGCTGATGATGTTTCTAATGACCAAATCATGTGATTAAAACCACTATCAGCTGTTCTCAGAAAAAAATGAAAACAACTACTTATTGACATTCCCAAGTAGGGAGGTGATCTGCTGATCTCTGTCAACCCTGAAATGTAAAATTGACAAGAAAAGAAAAGAGTCTTTTGATAAAAGATTGCATGTAAGCACGTAATGCTTGAAAACGGAGACCAAACCAAAAACAGCCCAGCTCACAGTACGTCACCCACCTGCTCCACACTGTCATCCTAATGTGATCACTTATGGCCATAATGCCAAATTCGAGACTTCAAAAACAGGAGTGAAATTACAAATTAGCTTTTAATAGTTCTTATGATCTGAGCTGTTTTACCTTTGTGGGTCCATGCACCAACCAGATGAGAGCTACAGCACCTTCCCTTCATCTATACTGGATCCCAGAAAAGAAAGAAAAGGCATTCAGACTTTTGTCTCGACTTTGTTGATTGCAAATGCTTGCAAGCTAAAAAAGGTTTTAAATGGGCTGACCCATATGCATTGCCTGGTTTTAAAATCTGACCCATTTCAATTTGTAATTGAATGGCAGTTCAATTTTTGGAACAGATACATACTGGAAGGGTTACAGCTAGAATGACACAACAGGGCAAGTGGGCACAAAGTAACATAGGTACAAAAATCAAGTATTTTTATTTTCCTATCATTACACTTAAGAGGGAAACATTTTACTTTTTACTCCACTACACCTGTCTAATAGCTGGATTTGCTGGTTACCTTGCAGATATAATTGAATAGAGTAGATAATATAAAGGTTAGAAATATTTATACAACAAAGATCTCTCAATTGTACAACAGTCAGTGCATTCATACCAATGGTGCACCCATGGACCACATCAATTGAATTTAGGACAACAGAACCCATGTAGATCTTTTTCTTTGCCAGGCGTCACCCTGAATGGAGCAATTTACACTCAGGGTGGAGGGGATGTGTTTTGTCAGCGATGATTGCCAGGGCTTTCTTGTGCACAGCTGTGCTGTAGAGGTCACCTAATGGATTTTGTTGGTGGTCTACTATCTTCCCTGCTGTGTTATCAATACTGCAGGTTGACATACACTTTTTCCACATTGTCAAGACTGACCATGAACCCTTCAGTTACCCAATTAAAGTCTGACAGTTGACAGTTTGGCCACACAGTATCAGTGCTTTAGAATAAGTTCCTTTGTTTTTCCAACACTAATGAGCTGGACGTTTGAGCTTGGACCCACTAAAGCCATGTCATCAACGTATTTAAATCGCTGTTGTGCCAATCTCATTTCATTTGTACCCACATAGAGGTCCTTTGTTGTTGTGCAGAGTTCTATTCATCGGTGGTCAGTTCAGTCCGTGGATAGAAAGCGTACAGGAGTCCAAGATGTCTTGTGCTGAAAGGTTTATTGAAGCTTTGCCAAAGAGAATGGAGGATTTATTAATACGCTTGTCACAGCATGATCTCGCCTCAATTCTGAAGAAGCTGTCCTCTCTGTCTTGTATATATATATATATATATGACCTCAGGACAGTGACACAATACTTTGTTCCTAGATGGTAATACTACTGCATCTACAGTATAAGGTATTGGCCAATTGGTCATTAGTCTACAAACAAGGAAATATGTTTACCCTTAGTGGTCCAACATTGTTATCTGACTCTGTAATGGCTGTATAGGTTACGTACCTATCTGTTGTGTCAAGTGTGTGAGACAGTCTCTAATGATCAGAATGGAGCCTGCTTTCTGAAACACAAACATATAGCTGCTATGTATCTCAAGTGTCCCCATAACAATCTAAGATTTAACATTGTCCCTACAGGGACCTCAAGAAATGTGACCCTGCATAACCTAAATGTGTGGCATGCCAGGATAGAAAATTCCCTCACACCCTGGTAAAGATAGCACTTTATGTAGCTTAAGTTTTAGAAGCTAACAATTCATATGCATTCACACGCTAATTTGGGGTTCAGTATCTTGCCCAAGGACTCTTCGACATGTGAACCTGGAGGAGCCGGGGATCGAATTGCTGATCATCTGATTAGTGGATGACCCGCTCTACAGTCGCCCCCTTGTGTTTACAACCCCCTGATCAGAGAATACTTCTTTAACATGGACCCTTTGTAGGCAGACAGTTGAAAAGTCCTTTAGCCAATGCACAAGGACCCTCCCCTCATCCCTAGGTCCAAGTCTAAGTTAGTCGCCTTGCAAGGCAGCTGAATTCAAGAGATCACAAGATGACCTGAGCTATGCACTTCTGTCCGAACCACAGAGGTTCAGACCAATCAGCAAGTGTGACGCAGCGAGAATACCAATATATGGGATGCTTTTACCCTTTTGGTGTCGGAATGTCTCAGGTTAATTTAAATCTAGAAGTTCGAGCAGCTGGTTAAAAACGGGCACATATACTGTATCTGTCTGTGGCACGAAGCAGTGAAATCCTCGCTGATTGCCCCTTTTGAAATGGCGGACATATTCTTTTTCCTGGAGGAGCTGCTGACTGTTTGGGCAGCCGAGCGGCGGTCGAGCGTTGGGTGAATAACAGCGGGACTCATTCTGCCACGGCTCAGCCTCCACAGCCGGCCAAATTAGAAATGACGCGCAATAAAAGAGGAGCAGAAAACGAGCTTCCCCAGAGAACAATCTAGAAAATTACTCTCTATTCACACAGACGGGGAGAATATTGACAGAGTCATACAAGCTCTCACAGCCAATCAGCTTTTTGTTGCATTTTATCAGAGCAGTCTCAGAACATCTGCTGCTTTCTCTGTCTTTTTCTGTTGGCCTCTCTCTCAGTTTCAGAGTCTTACCGCCAACTCTTGGAATTATTCCAGGTTTGGCACTCTCAGCTCCACAGATAGTAACAATATGTTTGTATGTGGAGCAGAGAGACTTCTGCAGGTGGCTGGCGTGTGTTTAAACACAAATCCTATGATGATGTTGTATCAGATCATCAACAACGTTATCAACATTTTAGCTATGCTATTTGCATTTTTGGGGAAAGTAATGTTGGTTGGTCCAGACTGAGATATCTGAATGACTACCAGATGGGTTGCCACTACATCTGATTCATACATTCATGTTCCTAGCAGCCAGCTAATATTACTGACTAGTCCAACAGCAGTCAGCCCAGCTCGGCGTCTGTCTTTCAGCCTTTTATTTCACCAAGCTCTCACCAACCACTAAAAGTCAGTCCCAGATTTACTCTCCTTAGCTTGCTCCATCAACATCCTCTTGGCTCTCTTATTATGTCCATAGAGGCTGTTGAGGCCGGTTACATTGCCCACTTGCCCAGCTCCGGTTTTGGTACGAGACCGTCTCCGCTTCCCCACGCACCTGTAAACCTCCCCTTCTTCTTCTTCTTCTTCTTCTTCTTCTTCTTCTTCTTCTTCTTCTTCCTGGTGGTCCAAATCGCCTGTGGTACAAACACTAACACTCCCCCGGTGCTCTGAGCTCACAGTCCAGACACCTCAGCTAACAAACTGAGCTAACATTAGCTATCAGCAGCTAACAAACTGAGCTAACATCAGCTAACAGCAGCTAACAAACTGATCTAACATGAGCTAACAGCAGCTACAGCTGTCAGCAGTTTACTTCACTGTCCATCAGGAAACTCTGTAAATCACAGAGAGTTGAGGCGGAGCAGCCGGAGGACATCAGAGGGAAAACCAGAAAACATTTTCTCCATAAAATATGATCCAGTTTCACCAAAATCAGTGAAATAGTTGGTGGTGTGTGACTTAGTGCCGTAAAGCGTTACGTACTTCTCCCGACCCGGAGCCCAAAGTTACATAGTGTGAGAACAGACGTATAATTATTTCGATTATTTTACGGAAGAAAAGTCAAAATCCACATCAAACTTGAAGTATCAGAAAATACATTTATTTACAAAGAGCAGAGTGACTGCTTCACCTGAACAAACATCATGAACTTATCACCCGCACTCATTCAGGTTTCATCCTGGTCAGAGCTCACGCTGTCAGCAAGAACAAATATAGAAATGTTTCTATTCATCTTTAGTCATAGAGGATTTTATCATCACATTTTAACATGTCAGCAAAAACTGGGAGAAGATCCTGTTATTAACATGATTTACTGATTGGTTATGGAGTGAAAACATACCAAAAACTTCTAAGGAGATGAACAAGTTGTTTTTTTTCCCCTAAACTACACAAAATACAAAATTAAATGGTGGAAAATGTTCAATATCCCAATAAGGAAAATTCCTGGTTAACTTGAAGTGAAAAATTAGCTGTTGGCTTCATGTCATACAGCTCATGCTGTTAAGGTTTTAGACAGTCGGTGGTCTAAACCTGGCATTTCTGTGTGTTTATGGCTTTTTAATGAATCGTCAGAATGTTGAGAGTCTATATTCACGTTCTTTTGTGGCTGATCAATAATATTTAATACGTAAATCCTGTGATGTAAAATTTGTTTACACTGACGTAACATAACGACAGATCTTTCATACACGCTGTATAATTTCTACACGCTTAAAGTCCACATAGAGCTCTCATGACCTTCTTCTGGTGGTGGGAATTTTTTACCACTGTACTGTTTGTGCATTCTTGATTGCTTAAAAACAGGAAGCTCATGACTTACCACACCAGCTTCCTGCGAGACTCTGACTCATTTTACACCTGAGCTGTGAGTTCCCACGTCAGATCTTTAGTACCTTTTAACTCTCAAGACCCCAGAGAAGTTCTTAAATGTTGCTGCAGTTCACTGAGAACTCAAATGACTCAATCAACAAAAAAAAACAAAAAAAAAAAAACAGAAAGAAACCGACAGTCACAAGTTGTTTTCATCCTAAAAAACACAACTTCCTCTTTAATTTGATAGCAAATATGTGGCATTTGTTGAGTTACTGTTGTAAATCGATATTTCCTCTTTTCCTTTACAATCCGACAGCTTCCAGAAGATTTGAAACCCGGGGACACTTCGTGACGGAGACATTTTTAGATTTACAGAGGAAACTGATTGGAAACCCACCAAAATAAAAGTCATAGATATCAACGTTATGGTGTATATTTCTGGTTCTGGTTATTGATGATAAGTTAAACTATCTACAACACAAAGATCAGGACTTTATTTTACATGTTTAGATTCAATGGGAATGATTTTAAAATGACGGGGTGCTCCAGGGCCTGATGGGGGTCTCGAGGGTTAAATTTACACATTAAAATATTTTACATTGTGTCTTAGTGCTGCCATGAAATTAAAAAAAACAAACTTTGGATGACACTCATAAAAATGAATTCCACATAATTATGTGCTATAATTCACTGACCTGAGGCAGTTAAAGGAGATTACTGGTGTTAACTGGCTTCTTCTGAGGGACGACAGTGAACTCTTATGTGCATACAGCAGAGAGGAATCCTGACCTGTTGAGAGGAGCTCAGAAGACAAAGACAATCCTCAAACTGTAACAGTCTGATGTCTCGATTCTGGACACCGGAGCTGATCGTCGTAAGTCGAGCTTCTGAAACGCCTGGAGAACATAGAGCCGAGTCGAGCAGCAAATATTGTACTCTGGTTATCTACGTTTGATGTTCTGCAAGCAAGTTTATGTATCCTGATAAATGAACTGCTGTTTTGTTTCACTTCATTTTTTAATATTCGTTCCACTGACATTGTTCATGTGCAGATTGACTCATCTCTTTATTTTTACACAAACAGAAATTTTAAAACGACAAATTATTAATAGAGCTCCTTCGAAAACCTCAACTGCATAAGGTAGCAGGTCTTCAATTAAAGCAGACCTTTATATATAATTCTGTTAAGTATTATTGATCTTATTTTAGTGTGATGCACTCCTGCTTGCATTACAAACTCAACATTTCCTGTGTCTGTTTCAAATTAAAAGCCCTCTAGTGTTACAGTGGACAGAAGCCCTACATGTCTCAACAGGCCTTTTATTGTGAAACATTTGCAGGCATGAGTTGAATTTATCAAATTAAAGGTCCAGTGTGTAAGATATTATTCATGAGTATATTTTCATTAGTGTATAATCACTTGAAATAAGAATTGTTACATTATAGCTACAGAGAGCCGGTCCTCTTCCACACAGTCCCCTATGTTGGAGAGCTAAGAGACTGGAGAGGTATTGATCATTTCGAGAAACTCTCAGCAAGAAGCATGTGAGGGTATTTCCCCAAATGTCAAAGTATTCCTCCCTGCTGTACAGCTGTGATTGGTTCAGTCAGTCCATCAAGTGTGAGTGAATCACTGACAGAAATCTGACACATGAGGAGAGATTCAGAGGTCTGGGAACAGGAAGTTATGGTAAACAAAGCTACAAAGCTGTGAGGTCAATATCTTGGGATAAATACAGACATTTAAACAGTTACCTTCACTGTAAACTGGGTCACTGTTGGAATGAAAATGAAACTACATATTTGTGAGATGTTTTTACAGAAGTAGGAACCAGTGGACAGGAAGTCAGTATTGTTGGTGTGGGTCTGTACGATAGCAGGTACCAGGATCAGCGGTCACCTCCTCTCCTCCACCTCAGCTGAAGAAATCTTTGGAAATGGCCTCCACAAAGTTTGGAGCCGACATGAGGATACCGATGGTGCACAGGATGGTGAAGAGCGAGAACGCAACCAGACACAAGCGGTCTATCACCGCTGCCGCAAACTTCCACTCGTTGCAGACCGTCTCTTCCTCGTCCTGCCCACGGAAACGCCTGGCGATGTACCTCACCTCCTCCAGGATCTGGTTCAGCTCCGCCTCCAGGGTGGAGCCGCCTACTGCTCCTCCCCTTCCTCCGGAGCCGCCCCCTCCTCTCAGCATGTCCTCCTCGCCTCCCACCAGCCGCGAACAGAGGAGCTCGGGCTCAGCGGGCGAGGCGTAGTGCAGCCCCTCCATGCCCCGGAAGCCCACATAAAGCAGGTTGCCATTGGTTACCTGCGGATGATGTCGCAGAGAGCCCTGACTGACGCTGAGCTCCAGGCTGGACAGGCTGCCGCGCTGACGCTTGGTGGCGTTGTGACATGCAAGACGAATCTTTGCCTCGCCGGGACGCCTCATCCGCAGGAACCAGGCGCACCAGTTCAGCAAAACCACACGGGTCTGAAGAAGGACGACAAAAAGTTACAGTGAGATTATTTATTTCAGAAAGACATCAAACCAGATATGCTAAATATGGAAAGATCAAAGAATTTATCATTTAGATCCATCTGGAGCAAATAAAAGAAAAATTAAAGACAAAAACAGGCAGATTTTGAGCATTACTGTCATCATCAATAATGAAGACCTGATACAATGTTCAAACAATCTCCAACAACCAAAGTCTGCACAGAAAATAACGTCTGCTGAAGAAGAAGAAGAAGAGCGCACTTATCTGAAACTTGACTTTACAAAATGCGAGCCAAAAATATTTCAATAAAAAGAAGCTCATTAAAATTAATTTATGTAGAAATGTGTTTATGCATATACATGACATAGATATGAGTTTGTGTGTTACGTATATGTGTGTGTGTGTGTGTGCAGCAGGAGAAGGCAGATATAAATAGAGCATGAATAAAGTGGATCTGTGGCTGCTCAGCTCTCTGAGGAAATCTTCCTCTACAGTCCAATATTTCACTTCACGCTCAGCTCATTAAATATTTAGCCTCTTAAACTCTTCTCTGTTGACTGTCTGAACATCAGTCAGACCACCAATACTTTATTACTGCAGTGTGGTCACTTCTGACAGACGGCTTGAGTTCACCTGCTTTCATTTCACATTATCAGGTACAGTGATGCACCGTGATGAGAGCCAAACCACACCGACCGACCGACCGACCGGCCAGCCGCAAAATTCTTTAAAGTCCGTGTAAAAGCAATTCCAACATGGACTTTAATCAACGACCTGAACCTGCAAACCTCAAACTTTATGCATTATAGCAGCACACTTGTCAGGACAAAGTCTGTGTAAAGTCAGAATAAATCCAAAGACCAAAGAAGAAAGTGTTATTAACCACCCAGCCAAATTTCAATGATTAAAAGACAGATTTAACACTGCTGAAGCGATTTCTCTTCTCCAGCCCAAAAGTAGAACTATATATTCAGAAAGAAATCATCAAAAAATGTTTAAAAAATGTAGATTCTGACAGACAGACTTTTAAATTAGTATTCTCTTGATGTTTCACATCTTTGAAACGTTTTCTGCTGGAGCTGCTGGAACGTTAAATACAACAGATTTGTCCTTTCGGCCTCACAGCTTCACCTTCACAGTCATCCCTCCTCTTCCTCAGTGGGAACATTCACATTCATGACATACACGTCACAGCAGGGCACCCCCCCCAAACCACCCGGCTAACCCTGACACCACACACACACACACACACTTTCACACACTCACACAAGGTTGAGTTCAGAGCTCTGACCTTCAAAATAAATTCCACCATAATGGAATTTCTCTTGTTCAGATTCCCTTGGGTGTGTGTGTGTGTGTGTGTGTGTACTTGCGGTCCTATCCAACAGTGGACTAACGCTGTCCCAAATTCACCAACAGGGGACTGCCAAGTCAAAAGGGGACATTTTGGAGGTCCCCTTCATGTTAAAATCCTCTTCAAAAACAAACTTTACCATTTCACACGCATTAAAAAAAAAGACCAAAAAGAACACAGGGCAAAAGTGAAAATGTCTGCTTTAGTGTAATAATATATTTTATATGATGAATGATGAAACTTAGATAAAGTCAATTTTGTGGCTAACAGTGCAGTAATTGATATTAATAAATACAGCTGAATTGCAGGAAAAATATTATTTATCCTTAATTAAAAATGGCCATAATTATTTTGGTAATATTTGTTTTGCAAAGAGGTACAAATATGAAATATAAATTAAAATAATTCACCTTAGGAGACCCCACCAGGGCCTATTGCCCCGGACAACACAGCTCCCAGGATCACAGAGACACAAAAACCCCAACACTACGTTAAGATAGCAATTTAAAACAAAATGAAACATTAAAATATTAAAGTTAAATTTTAGTCAAAGTCAAATTTTAAAAAGAAACAAAGACGGTCTTTGCAGTAAACAAAGACAAAACACAGTTACACTGCTGAATCTACAGCCTGATCTACGACCTCTTTGAGGTAGACCCACCCAGTAAAAACAAATAAAATAAAAAGCGAAATAGAAGTCCACACTTGAATGGTGTACCGTATGAGTCCTCTGTTGGTAATGTAGGAATGTATGTGTGTGTGTGTGTGTGTGACTGACCACACTCAGTGATGTGTAAAGCAGTTTTCTTTGAGCTCCAGGTTGCTGTAAAATAAATAAATAGGACTAATCGACGTCAACATCCAATCAGCTCTCAAAGTGAAGTTCATTCAGAGCTCGTTAGGACCTGAAGCTCGTTAAGGACCCGAGGCTTGTTAAAGCTGACTCAGCAGAGTATAGAAACACAAACGAGCACACACTGTAGCGACAGACTCTGATGAGTGAAGAGGACAGGAGGAGGAGGAAGAGGAAGAGCGACTGACCCATCGTGGCATGTGTCCCCCGTCTGGGTCGTGGTGATGATACTGCAGAACCAGAACTGTAGCGATGACCGACAGACCCACGATCACCATGGTGGTCGCAAAGTACTGAGCTGAAACACAAAAGGTCAGAGTTTTTATAAAGTGTTCGGGTTTGGACTATCACATGTAATCAGTCTGATATTATTTTTATTAGAGCGTTCTCTGGAAAGGCTGGTCGAGGCGAGGACGAGCCGAGATGAAAGTGGAGTAAAACTATTTCTCATGACTCCAGTTTTTTATTTACAGACTGTTTGAAAATCACCTGGTTTAGTTCCGAGTTGTGAGAACCGGACTTCCGAATACTGCATTGGGCCAAATACATGTGTGAGCAGAAGTGGAAGTATCCAGATAGAAGTAGTAAAATGACAGTGAAGAATACTCTGTTACAAGTGAAACTAAAGTATTTGAAATTTAAGTCACGCAGGAGTTTGCGGTCTACCGCGGCCTCGATCTGCTGCGACTAACATGTTAAAATACAGAAGTCACACAATAACACAAATTACTGTAACTAACCAAGCGAGGCAGTGGTGCACCAGCAACTCGTGTGTCCTGCGAGGTAAAATTCTGATTTTTATCAATGAAGTCTGGTGGATTTATAGACAGCATTGATCCATAAACCTGCTTTAGTTTCCCATCAGTGAAAATATTCTAAATATAGCATAAGCTTAAACTGATATATTGTTTTTTTAATTGGCTAAAATATGTTTTGTAGCTGCCCCTGTTCACTCATTTGTTGATTATGTTTTGTATTAATAATCTGAATCTCTAAAATAACTAAAGTCATTAATTAAATGTCGTATATGTAAAGTAGGGGTGCAACGATACACAAAATTCACGGTTCGGTTCGATACTTCAGTGTCACGGTTCGATATTTTTTCGATACAAAAAAGAGAAATTTTCATGCCTTTTTAACTTGTAGTTTATGGAAATTACCAACATTTGTTTCAACTCAAAAATACAGTTTTTAAATTAAATTAAATGTATCTGGTGCAACTGTACCTGCCTCATTTTCTGCTGTGCATACTGAGAAGTTAAAACCATATAAAACAAAAACAGCACCTTGTAAAAATAATAATAAAATAAATGCATCTGATAAATCACCCATCTTCTGTGGTGCATTCTTAACAGCAGAGTATATATTTAAAAGAAATAGCTCCCTAAAATATATTTTGAAACATAATCATTAATATTTTGAAACATTTTGTCCACGCTTGCCATCAGGGTCAAACTTAATACGAAAACCAAAGTAGTTCCAAACGCCAGATCTGAAGGACGGTGGAGGATCTTCAGTTTCAGGTATATTTAAGGCATTAGCCATGTTGCAACGAGCTAGCTTCGCATGTAGCTTCTGTCTCAGCAGCTTGGTCTGAATGAATGTGGGAGGCGCAGCTCAGTGGATCTGCGCTCGACAATGCAGCCTAAGGCGGAGTACTCGAGCACAGATCCACTGAGCTGTCAGCACAGAGTGCATCGTCAGAAGTTGATAAAATAAATATAAAATTGCTTATTGTTCGATTCATAGTGTGTACCGAACCGAGACCACTGTATGGAACGGTTCAATACAGATACATACATTGTTGCACCCCTAATGGAAAGTAAAAAGTACTATATTTTCCTCTGTGTTAGAGTAGCAGCATCAAGAAGCAGAAAATAGTACTGAACAAAATTGCGCTTTTGTACAAGTGAGAGAAAATGATGAAAGGAGGAATATGTGACTGATCTAAGTTGAAGATGTTCTCGAGTATAGATTAAATAATTCTCTTCAAATAAATCCAATCAAAATAAAAAAATCCAGTAACTTTAATCTGACTTTGTTTCCATGATGAAGATGGAGATAGAACTGATGAAGGTGATGAAGAGCGAGGAGACGTGATAAAGTGACGAAGCTCTACATGAAGATCTCACCTATGAGAGGAACAGAGTCTGATGTGGCCGGCATGATCTCAGCTACCAGCAGCATGAAGACGGTCAGAGAGAGCAACACTGTGATACCTGCAGAGAGAAACTCAGTGTTTACACCTTAAAGCAACAACGTGCAACTTTTCTACTGTAAAATAACAACGTAACGCTTTACGGCACACAAGTCACACACCACCAACTATCTGAAATGGAACTGGATCCCCAGTGAGGGGGTAAAGAGGTCAAAGGTCAGATTTACACACCACTTCTCTGCCTCCTACTAAAATGAACTGGATCAATAAAAACAACAAAAGCTCATTAACACACACAAAGGAACGCTAAATGAGTGTCATCTTCAAAGGTGCCATAAAAGCTGTTTTATAGACGACTGTTTCGTTTTTGGCATTTCAAATATACTCCCTCTTACACATGATATTTTATTAGTAACTCATCCCGTACTTGAGATGTTACACACATGAAGTGTAAAGTGTCCCGTCAGCTGACGGTGCAGAGGTGAGGGTGAGACCGCGTAAATTTAATTTCCAGTGAAATGTTGATCTCAGCAGCTGGAAGCCTCCCAGCTTCAACTTCCTGTTTCAGGATGTTTTATAGCTGATGAGTATCGACTCGGCCAAATACGTCCTGCAGCCATCTGACAGACCCAAACACTGTTTGGACAAAAGGTTAAAGTCCAGATGAAGTCAAAATTAAAGGTGTGTGGTGGTGCATTTGTCGCATCCCAGTGAAACAAGCCACCTGTGACGACGCCCCCCTGTCAATCAAAGCGTCCACGCTCTTAATCCCGCATAACTTTAAGCCTTAATATAATCTGAACAGGTGAGTTGTATAAAAATTCACCTTCAGTACAGTTGTCATGAACGGGGAAATTAGCTATAGAGACCAAAACTGTTTTTTGTACCAGGCTGTAAACATGTTTATTTCTGCTGTGAAGTTGGACATTTTAACATGGGGACTTATGGAGACTGACTCACTTCTGGAGCCAGCCTCAAGTGGACGTTTGAGGAACTGCAGTTTGTGGTACTTCCTGTGTTGACTTGATATAACTGCAGTTTTTGACACTTCTGCATTGGCTTCACTTCATATCCACGGAGGTTGCGTTTAGGACCTCTCAGTTCATTTTTGATTTCCGATGCAGCCATCTGAGGTCATCTTTGGTTGCGAAAACTTGGAAAATAAAACTTACATCCTGTCGGATGTGCAAGAAACAAATCTTTCTTATCAATAAAATTCAAGTTAATTTAGGTTCATTTGATACTTGACGCCATAACAGAAACAGCTCTACATCAGCAGCAGCCATCTTGGTTGTTTATAAAAATGTCAATGGCCTATAAGATGCTTCTCTGTACAGTCAATGTATCAGACCTGGCCCATATTAGATTAACTGCTGTGATCGGTCTGACCAGATCCAGGACAGGTGTAAATCTGTCTGAATGGAGGAAGGACTGATGCTTCTGCCAGAGCAAATAAAACATGAGTTTGCAGATTTCCCAGGCAGAGCGCGAGTGGTCATGAATGTTAGATTGGAATTAAAAAGATGCTACACTGACTTATAATCAGGTGAACAGTGTCTCACACTATGTAACTCTGATGTCCACTGACAGTCTTGTACGTTGCACTGAGAATGTAATACCGTTAGCGTGCTGAGCACGAGTCAGTATCAATAAAGTTTTACACAAAAACAGCTGAGTCCTCACCGAGAGAGATCTTCTCTCCGGAGTCGGCGGGCAGCAGGAAGACGAGGAGCGCAAGGGTGGAGATGAGGACACAGGGAATGAGGAGGTTGAGTCCGTAGTAGAGCGTCCTCCTCCTCATCACCACGGTGAAGGTCACGTCAGGGTACGGCTCCTTACAGCAGTCGTAGAAACGCTCGTTCCTCCGTCCAGGAACCTCTGCAAAGTAAAGTGACAGGTAAACACGCAGTAAGAGTAATCATCTATATTCCAACATTTTTGCATTGACTCGTGTAACCAACAAATAAAAACACAAGAGGCATCGTAAGATAATTCCAGAATCAGTGTCACCGTGACAAACAATATTTCATTTCATGCTATGACATTTTTTTTCTCATTGCTGCACGACAATGATCCTTTTTACAAAAAAAAAAAAATATCTTCTCAATCACAAATCTGTCTTATTTCCCAAAATCAATGTGACTTTTTTAAATTTCTCTTCATAATAAGTTGGCTGATAAAACAAGAAAAAGACACTAATATATCACGTAACGCCATCATCTAAAATACATATAAAATATTTAAAAATAATTAAAATCAATCGTTTCCACTTTTTTTGTGAAACCAAAATATCTGGATCGCCCCCTGGTGGCTGGATGCAGTACTGGTCATAAACCCCACCCCCACTCTTGTTTGCAGACTTTGGTTTCCCATCATGATTGACAGCTGAGTCCTGCTCGTGATTGGTTGGTAGGCGTGTGGGCGGGAGCAGCTTCACTACAGCTCAGACTCCAGACGACGTCACCAGCTCAAGATGGCAGCGCTCGTGTTCATCGTCCATCGTTTGTACGTTGATCAGCTCCTCAACACTCAGCGCCGGCTGACCTCAGAGGTCTGGGGGATTCATATTTACCAGACGATCAGAGACGTACGTTCAACTTTTTTTTTCCCCAAAAGATGGTTTTAAAATAAATTCTGTTAAAGATTAGAAGCAGCGCAGAGATCAGAGGACCTGACTGATGTTCAGCTTTCTTTAATGAGACTTGAGCTGCAGCTGTTTGAAAGTTTGAGAAAATCCTGTTAGAGAAGTTACGGAAATCCGGCAACTGTGTGACGAGGCTTAAAACAGAAACAGAAAGAGATTTTAAAGAGCTGAACTGACGATAAACAACATTTAAAGTTAGGAGGTCAGGTTAGGAGGAACTTCCTCGCTGCGGTCGCACGAGCTGCTCAAGCTGCAGGAACGAGGCCATTTAAACATTTCACAGGAAGTCAAATCCTCCCGTCACTGCAGGAAGACGTGAAGCCGCCTGCTGAGGACGACTGACAGCAACGAGGCCTGCTCAGCTTTTATTTCTGGAATAATAATAATCTGATTGTATAGAGTCTTACAGAGAAATGAGCAGACTTCTCAGTTGATTTATGATGTTCATTTAGTAAATTATGGTTTTAGATTTAGAGGACAATAGATGAGCTTTAGGGCTCGACGCACCAGGCTCAACAAACTCAAATCAAACTGTCAAGTTAGGCAGTGCTGATCAACATGAGAACGTTTGAGACGAGACAGGACCGCATACTGTGGACTTCAAAACGTTCACAACGTCCACAAACCAATGGGTGACGTCACAGAGGGTTTACACCAACTGATTCACTGAACTGGGTTTAGTAAATGTTAAAACGTGACGGCTTAATTTGTACAGACTTTGGTAACGTTGCCAGGAATCATCTGAAGCTCCATCCAGTCCAAAAACTTGTCCACAAAGTTGTCTTCGGTACTGCACCCACCTACTTCAACGCCCTACCTCCTCCAATGAACGACGCCTGGCTCTGCCACCCGTACGCTCAGGACAATCCAAACTTTTCTCGTCTGTTGTTCCCCATTGGTGGAACGTCCTACCAGACAGTTAGATATCTGTCTATCTATCTATCTATCTATCTATCTATCTATCTATCTATCTATCTATCTATCTTCTGTAAACACTCGTGCCCATCAGGGTCGTGGGGTGCTGGAGCCCATTACAACTGATCATTCACCATTCACATTGACACCTACGGACAATCCAGAGACACCAATTAACTTCTTTTACCGTCGTGCTGCCCGCATTAAAACAAAAAACAGAAAATTACTTTGCCTTCCTCCACCTCTAAAGCTCACCTGATCTCCATCAGTTCATTCATAAGAAAACAAAATGTAAAGACACGTTGCAGTTTCACTTTCACTTCAGCTTCATTTGCTGGTAATCACAGTTTTTTTTTCTTTTTTTTGCTCCAGTGAGCCCGAACAAACCAAATCCCCTGGTTCTATTTTATCCCTCTGTGCAGCACGCCTGGCTGCCTTTCATTTGCCTGTACGTCGCTACATTGCTCACTACATTGGTTTTAATCTCTGCTATAGGTGACGGAGGGGAGGGGCAGAGGGGTAAATGGGAAATATGCTGCTGAGATTTTCAATTAAGTTCCCTGTGAACGGCCCATTGGCTGAACAGCTTCTCTGGAGGAGGCTCGCTTTCATTGTCGGCTATCTTCTGCCTCCATTTCTCTTCTCAGACAGAAGACCTTCAGCTCCCCTGAGACCGAGGGCCATCCTGAACTCATCATTAGTCTCCAACGGCAGCTCTGACTGTCCTGTGGTGCACGATCTGCAGAGCCACACCAACATCCATTAATATCAATAATGAGCTGCAGATATGTTGTTGGGAAAATTAATTTATTCTTGTCGTGTTTACAGTGGAAACAAACAAAACTAACAAACTGAGCTATCATTAGCTAACAGCAGCTAACAGACTGAGCTAACATGAGCTAACCGCAGCTAACAAACTGAGCTAACATGAGCTAACCGCAGCTAACAAACTGAGCTAACATGAGCTAACAGCAGCTAACAAACTGAGCTAACAGACTGAGCTAACATGAGCTAACAGACTGAGCTAACATGAGCTAACAGCAGCTAACAAACTGAGCTAACATCAGCTAACAGCAGCTAACAAACTGAGCTAACATTAGTTAACCGCAGCTAACAAACTGAGCTAACATGAGCTAACAGCAGCTAACAAACTGAGCTAACATGAGCTAACAGCAGCTAACAAACTGAGCTAACATGAGCTAACAGCAGCTACAGCTGTCAGCAGTTTACTTCACTGTCCATCAGGAAACTCTGTAAATCACAGAGAGTTGAGGCGGAGCAGCCGGAGGACATCAGAGGGAAAACCAGAAAACATTTTCTCCATAAAATATGATCCAGTTTCACCAAAATCAGTGAAATAGTTGGTGGTGTGTGACTTAGTGCCGTAAAGCGTTACGTACTTCTCCCGACCCGGAGCCCAAAGTTACATAGTGTGAGAACAGACGTACGTTAGTTAATCAGAAGGTTCTGGTCAAATGTAACTTGTTGGGTCCTCTCTTGTTAGTGCACGAGGGCCTCACATGTAATCCTGTGAGAACTCGTGCATGAGCAGTGAAACCTGCAGCAGCAGACGTGTGCGTGATCAGACGCTGTAATGACTTCATTAAAACATTAAACTGTGCGTCTGCAGGTTTCTGCCTCGCAGCGTCACGTGATAAAATCAAAGCGGTAAAAGAAATCAGAGCTAAACTTTGATGATATAAATGTCACTCATCGGTCATGCTTTGTTTGCGGCCCATCGTATAAACACGGCCCGCGGGCGGTGATGGCGGCAGCGCTTCCGGCAGCCTTCAGGTTCACTGAGCTGCTCACGGCTGCAGGAGGACTTAATTAGCAGCAGATTAATCCTGGATGGGAGCACTGATGATATGAAAGCCTCCTCACAGACAGACGGCTCGGGCTGCCCCGGAGCTGCTCGCAGGGTTTAATGGCCGAGCCTGCAGGCCGCCTCGCTCAGTTCAAACTCCTAAATGTGAGATTTTCAGGAACTAATTAAAACAACTTGTTTGTTTTGCAGGAACCTTCGGCACGCTCAGTCATCTCAGTCGGGGATCTCATCGTGGAAGGAGCTCCAAAAAGTTTCTTCTCTTGTTTCTCCTCTTAGAGGAACAAGAGAAGAAAACTCTCTGATTACTGTACAAAAGCACAACTTCAGAACTTTATTCAGTGATTTTGGTGAAACTGGATCAGATTCTTTACTATAGGCCTCTTACCCACGAGGTCCCATTCTCCGTTGGCGATGTATCCGGTGATGTCAGCCTCGATCATCTGCAGGTCCAGAGACCAGCCGCCGTATGTCCACGAGCCGAACTTCAGGTCGCAGCGCTGCACATCGAACGGAAACCAGCGAACGTCGATGTAACAGGTGCTCTTAAATATTCCTGAAAGAAAAAAACGGAGGGAAAGAGCGAAAAAGCAATTCAAAAAAATTCACAGGAGGACAAAAACGAGGTCGATAACCTCAGAATACGAAGCAAGAGAAGATGAAAATGATCCACAATCAAATCAAAGCAAAAAGTAAAGAAACAAAATACAAAAGCACCAAAGATGAACTCATGAAGAAGGAAAATAAATCACAGAAACCAGACGCCTCGACGAGAGTCTGACTGATTTTAGAGAGCGAGGGATGAACTTTTTCCTCCCGTGTCGGGCCTCACAAACTGTGTTTGACGTTTCCATTAACTTGATCCTGAACCAGCAGCACCTGCTGCCTCCAAACACAGATGAAGGTTTCATGATCGCCAAGGAGAAATCAAGAAGATGAGGACACAACGAAGAAGAACGTGCAGGTGACAATTCTAGGTATAGTACGCAGACATATTAGCCATTGTAAGGCCACAGCTGATGGGCTCCGAGTTCTTTCTTTCTTTTGGTTTCTGTGTCCAAGAATAAAGAATAAAGTTACTCAGATTTTGTTTCTCGCTGCTGAAGCTCGAGCTCGCCTCCGTCCCTCCCAACAACACCCTCGACTCACACTAATCATTGTCAGCTGTAATAGAGCTGTTACCACTTTTATTGCTTATTGATTTCTGATCAGCTGACGAGTCTTCCTTCCTCCTCCTGACATATGACGGTTCGGCTCTCTCTTCATGTGACGTCTTCGCTCTCTGTTGGGTTGTTTGAGCCCAAATAAAACATAAAGTAAAAAATATAAAGTCTTGTTTCTGTCTGCCGCCTGCTTTCAAAGTCATGAGGTCGTCAATCAGGACCATAACTCCTCCTGACCTCCTCGTATTGACCCCACGACCTCATGCTGACCTCCATAAACTTTCAGTCCGCAGGCTACATTTCTCTCCGGGTTTGATGGAGTCGTCAGAAACGCTCTAAGGAAGCATGATGCTCTTTATCGGAAACAATTTCTAATGACAGACAATTAATCTCCATCCGTCAATACGAGATGGACAAGAATAAAAAGTTATTTAACACAAAACTAAAGACAAAGCTCTTTGAATCACCTTGTTTCTGAAGGAGTTATATTATCAGTTTAAATCAAAACTCAGATTACTAATTAAAAGATCGTTCTAGTCGTCGCTAAGATGAATTTAGTTTGAAATGTAAAAAAAACGACTTTTTCCAGGAGGTGAAGGTTCATTTCTGACCTTTGGAGCGTATAAAATAATCTAAAATTAAACATTTAGCAGTGAACTGAATACTCCTCGCCTCACCCTCTTGTTCTAAGCATGTAGGAGAAACTACGGACGCCACGAAACATGTCAGTTACTGTCTACAGTCAGTTTAGTTTGTCCGTTCTGACTGACTGTAGAAATGTCGTGGCTCAACACACGTGTTGATCTGTCGAATGTGTTTTTATCTGATGGCTCTTTGGGGTGTCTCGGACGGGCCCGTGGGCGAGTTACCTGGTGGCAGGTACTGGCAGTAGCCGGTGGAGTTAACCAGGATGTTGGTGTGGAAGGAGGCATCGAACCTTTCATCAGCACTGCACGGAGAGAGAGAGAGACAGATTAAACAGTCAGACACGAGGTCACGGCGTGTCAAGTAAATCATGGTTTCATCGCAGTGATCACACATACGTGTTTGTATGTTTGTATTATTATTTATAGCCTCTAACGTTAACGTTAACCCTCAAACAGACCGGACAGGATCAACTCCTCATCCTCACTTTTAAAACATTTCCTCGTTTTACAAGTTTCACATTTCAAATTTCTTGAAATGCTTCTTGATGAAAACCTTCGAGGTGCAAGAGGTGATTTTAAAGTCTCATTTTCTGAATAATATAAAAATGTTTCCGTCTGCAGGAGAAACAATGAAACGTTACGAATGAGAACAATCGACAGCTGACCGGTCTGGGCATCCCTAAAATCTATCGGACCTATATCAAGATTGTTAGTTCTTGATCAACATCAGTATCAGCCTTAAAGTCCGGTATTGTTTCGGGTCATATAAGGAACGCTTCGGGATCCTCGTGGAAGGAAAAGAACCTCAGAGTTAGCAACAACATGAGCGTCACTTTTTGTGCCATCCAAAACTTTGTGCTTTTCTTAGGATACGTACGAAGTGGACGGAGGAGCTGTGAAGTCTGATCCAGTGTCCGATAATAATTCAAAGTCTCTGGTCCCGTTCGCTGCCCCTCCTCTCATTAAAGGCAGCCAGGTCAATATTACCTCTGACAGCACCTCCACCACCTCCACCTCCACCTCCCCTGCACCAGGATCAAACTTTGCTCGGTTAATGAGCTGAGACGCTCGTCAGCATCCAGCAGAGAGCCTCCTCCAGCCAGCAGCCCTGATGTGTGTGTGTGTGTGTGTGTTAGCAGTGTTTAATCCTGACAGGGAGAGAAACTATCTTTAGCCGTGATAACAGGAGGGAATTAGCTGAATTAGCTTGTTTACTGAGTCAGAACAGAGGGATGAAAATAAAGCGTGAACTGAATGGAGTTGTCTTTGGCCTCGTTCAGGGCGTCTCACCGTGAACTAAAACAACCTCAATCCACCAGAGACAAACTGATCCTGTTGTTCCGTCTCCGTGAACTACAACGAGTCAACAAAGTAGAAACAGTGACTTCAAATAATGTTGTTGGTCCAGCAGAAGGAGACACTGATGAAACTAAACGTGTATGCAGGTCAGTTTTTCTCTACGTCCTTAATTTGTACTTACTATGTCGGCCCAAAACGAACAAGTAAGAAGTTTTATTTGTCAGCTATCGACTGAAAGTCAGTCCCAGATTCACGCTTATCAAACCCTCTTTTCCTCAGTTACTCCGTCATCCACAGTCCTGCTAGTCCTTAGCTAATGTCAGCTAACAGCAGCTACAGTTGGCAGCAGTTTACTTCACTGTCCATCAGACGGAAAGCCAGAAAACCTTGAAATAGTTGTTTAGTGCCGTGTTCGAGGTGTTTGTTTGGCTACTCGCTAGCTGGCAGGCTAATGGCTAACGTTAATATAGCTAATGCTAACGGCAGATACGCTGCAATTTAAATGCATTCCTAGCTTAAATAAAGACATGACGATGGTTCATAACATGCTAATGTGTTTATGGTGCATGGAGAGTTTAGCTTTTAGTGATATTTAGAACGAGGGGTGATGATGCACTTCAGCCTCCTGTGGTCAAAATAACGACTTTCATCATGAAAACTAAAATTCAGGCAGATCATCCGGGTAAAACGTCGTTTTCGGTCTTAAGTTCAGATTCATGAGGCGAGTCTCGGCTGTTTGTCTGCAGCAGTGTGAGGTCGTGTACCTGTTGTACAGAAGGATGTCGGGCCTCCAGATCTGGTTGTCGGGGAATCTGACGTTGGTCACGCCCGGATAGTCGGACGTGTTCCACTGCAGGTAGAAGTCTGTCCAGTACTGTGAACGCACAAAGACACAGATATTATGCTGATGTACAAACTGATCCTGCCTGTCAAAACATTTACTGATCATTGATGTAGTCTTTGTTCGATCAGGGAAGAGGTTTATTTATGTATTTTAACCACAGCACTTCTTCACATCTGGAAGATTGAATATTGTTTGTCAAGGCAGACAGCAGCACAAAATTATACAGCAAATTTAAACAGATAGAAAACAATATGACAACATGCACAATGACAATAGCAGCCGTACAGCCAGCAGCATCAGGTTAACCATCGACTCTCTCCACGTCTGTCAACATGCATTTAAAGGTACAGTGTGTAAGATTTGGGGCCTCTATTTTCAAAATAAGGCAAACATGGAAGATAATATTCATAACTATGTTTTGATGCATGTATAATCACCTGAAAATAAGAATCTTTTTATGTTTGTTACTTAAAAAATATCCTTTTATATCTACAGTGGGAGAGGGTCCCCTTTCATGGAGGCCGCCATGTTAAAACACTGAGTTTCTACAGTAGCCCAGAACAGACAAACTAAATACTGACTCTAAACAGGGTCCTTAAAGTGTTGTTTCTCCTTTACATTAGGAAGGTGAGGGTGATGTGAGGAGATTACAATGCAGTGATTGGACCACTGAATGCAACTAAATTCTACACACTGGACCTTTAAAAACTTTTCTGTAATATATTATAATAAAATCTGAGGGTGGGGAGTACGCGAACGATCATTTCTCACTGTACTCTTTATAATATGTGACATTATGTTATCTTGTTCAGTGCACTGTTTTAATTAGTACCAAGCTAATGTTAGCATATTAACAACCTGTATATTATTATTATTATTATTATTATATCTGTACTAAGATTAATATATTTGGTTATTGTTCTGAGTGCTTCTAAACAATTTGAAAATCTTTATATTCTTTTTTAGAGTGACTACGTGACATCTTAATTAACTTTTGGCTTTTGGAATTTCTTTCTGCTTATATGTATTTATTCTTTTTGAGAATGGAGCAACTGTAACGTGCAACATCCCCCGTTTTTAAGCCGATACAATAATCAAAAAATTAGCTGCTTCTCATGGTCAACATTGTTAAGATTAGATAACCGATAATTTCACATTTTTATATTTTAAAAATATAAGTAAATAATAAGGTTTATGCACACCTGAGTCTGAGACAGAGTGAGCAACGATGAACTGACTCAAAATAAATGCTTATTATTGATAATTTATCAGCCCTGCAGATCTCTAACAGCTGTCTACATTCATGCGCACTGTCCCTTTAAATAAACTGATCAAACGAGGACAAATACATTAATAAAATCTGATTTTGTGACCCAAAAACCAAAAGATTTAATCTGTCAGGTAGCTGACTGAAGGCATATTTTCTTTACAGTTCATACTTTGGTGAACAAACAGACATAAATTATGTCTGACGACAGTAAAACTGTCCAGAAATGATGAGTTGTGTATCTCCCGCCTGAAAGCAGCTGATAAGCTGCTGCTCATCTTTACTTGACCTCCATATTTCAGCTGCTCAAATCTAGATTACACTGATGGATCTTATATAACAGCCATTGTTAGCTCTGTGTGTTAGCGCCGTGAGAGAGGAGAGCTCGCTGCCAGGAAACATCAGGACCGAGCTGATGTCTGATTTACATACACGGCTCTCGTGGCCGGCCCGCTGCTCGTTACATGTCAGAGCCTCTCTGAGCTCTTTGGTCGGCGTTGATGGTTTGAGGCTGTGAAGGCTGAAGGTCGCACACACATCTCTCAGTCTTGTTTACTTCCTGTCACTGCGCTGAAATGTTTTTCCCCAGAGGAATATGTTGAAAGTAGAACTGTCGCAGCGGCTGCAGAGACCCCCGAAAAAAAAAATCACAAGACAAGAAGTTCACATCCAAACAGCCAAACTGAGAAACTTCTAAGAACTGTACAGAAAATAAGTTTATCAGCAGTGTCATTTCTATCTCAACGTGAAGCAAACCACTGATTTTGGTGAAACTGGATCAGCAGCAGACATAGCAGCCAGCTAATATTACTGACTAGTCCAACAGCAGTCAGCCCAGCTCGGCGTCTGTCTTTCAGCCTTTTATTTCACCAAGCTCTCACCAACCACTAAAAGTCAGTCCCAGATTTACTCTTGTCCGGCGGCTTCTTGCTCGCTCACTCTCTCCTTTTCTCTTCTTAGCTTCCTCCGTCAGCGTCCTCTTCACTCTCTTCTCCTCTGTCATTATGTCCATAAAGGCACCTGAGGCCAGTTACATTGCCCAGTCGCCCAGCTCCTGTTCTGGCACGACAACGGCTTAGCACCCTGTTCTCTGTAAACCTCCACATTAGCTAACAGCAGCTAACAAACTGAGCTAACATGAGCTAACAGCAGCTAACAAACTGAGCTAACATGAGCTAACAGCAGCTACAGCTGTCAGCAGTTTACTTCACTGTCCATCAGGAAACTCTGTAAATCACAGAGAGTTGAGGCGGAGCAGCCGGAGGACATCAGAGGGAAAACCAGAAAACATTTTCTCCATAAAATATGATCCAGTTTCACCAAAATCAGTGAAATAGTTGGTGGTGTGTGACTTAGTGCCGTAAAGCGTTACGTACTTCTCCCGACCCGGAGCCCAAAGTTACATAGTGTGAGAACAGACGTACGAATGACAGAGACACCATTCACCTGATCACAGGTCAGTGTAGATCAACAGGAGTTAACAGACGTTTAAGTTTATGAAAGCAAAATTACACAATGTTGCTTTTAAATTACATCATGACTTTCCAGTTAAAACAGGAATGAAGACCACAAAGAGAAATAAGCCCAATATCAGAAACAAGATGAGAAACTGTCTGATATCAAGTATTTATATGTATTTTTAATGAGCCGATCGCTGTGCTCTCTCGTCTCGTGTCAAAGGAACCTGCACACTATAAAGGAAAGAAGTCCAACTGATGCAATGAGACGCTTTTCAGAAAGATTCAAAGGAGAAGAAAAAAGTCGAAACTGCTCCATCATCCTCAGTGATGTTAAACAGATCAATGACAGAGTTCAGAACTGGTAGTTTGGTGCTGCAGTATATATCATTTTTTGGTCTGGATTTTCTCTGACGGCATTTTAATTCTTCCTTTTCAACTTCCAAACTTCCTTTTAAGGACCTAAAATGACACAGTTTGTCTTCATATTGGCGCTACGGGAAATGTCATAGGATCATTCACATCAAAATGTTCATCCTCTGGGGAACAGGAACTTCCTATTCATCCACCAAAGTTGAAAGACACGATACGAGAAGACGAAATCCCCGTTTTTGTTAGCTTCACCATGAAGAAAACCTGCTGTATGTCGCTACTCTGTGCAGACGTCACCACACTGGAGATCAAGATCGGCTAGTAAACAAATACTGTGTGCGCCATCGATCGTTTTTTACAGTCGGTGACTCGAAAGCATTAATCCTGACCTATATTAGCCAATAACGATCGACAGCTAATCGATCTGAGCATTCTTATCGTGTCCAATACTTCTATGACCAAAAACATGCAGAACTGATCACGTTCCTCTGAGCCTCAGCTGTACTTTGTGTTTACAACATGCTAAACTCCAGTAAACTGCTGATGTTAGCATTGTTATTGTAAGAACATTAGCATGCTAATGTTAATGTGAACCTCCTGTTGGGTTCTTTGGATGATCTCGTTAAATCTATCATGTGAGTCATGAGGTAGAGCGAGCCTCGTCTTCCTGAAGGCGATCATTACTCGGCTACTCAATATTATGTCTCCTCCAAAGTCTATGATCAGAACTACATCCATAGCAACAGTTTTATTTCCAGAAATAAGAAACTAACGCCTAATTAACCAATAACAATCAAATATTTAACAAAGCCGTGCAATATGAACAATTAAAATATCCTCCATTTATGTTTTTCTTCCTTATGTTGACTCAGTAATGTGCGTCTGGGCACCAACAGCTTGCAAATAAAAAATAGTATTCGACAAAATAATTGCTCTGCATGAGCCCCTCGAGGTGAAAGTCTGCTGCAGAATGTTGATATTGATTCTGTTTTTAGTGAGTCAAAGTTTTTCTAGTTTGCGAGGAGAAAAACTTAAGTAACATTCTGACATTAAAAAAAACCCACACAGCTCCCAGTGCAGAAATGTTTCCTCTTGCTTACAGACATTCATCCCCTTCACAAAAAAACACAATGACTCCAGCAACAGCAGCTGTGGAGGAGGAGGAGGCGGAGGAGGAAGAGGAGGAGGAGGAGGAGGAGGAGGAGAAGCGAATGCCAAATTAAATTAAGCTAAAAGACTAGTTGGTCCTGGGAGGGTGATGCAGAGAGGAAATGTCGAGCCTCCGGGGAGGAACCAACCTTTCCATCCGAGAGGAGCAGATTAGTCCGGATTAGTGCATCACCACTTTACAAACACACATTCCACAGGACCTGATATGAAACCTAATTAAATTTAGACTGCTGCATGAAATAGGTTTAGGAAGCTCTCTTAATGAATTCATACGCTCTCCATTAGCTCTGACATTCACACCAGAGTCAGTCCTGCTCGGGAAAAAGGCAAAGAAAGGCGGCTGAGATGAAGTCAAAATGAACAAAGAAGAAGTTGATATCAGAGAGGTGTAACGCGTCAAAGTGCACAAGGTGTCAGAGCGAGAACGGTAGATGAAGTATTTGTGGAAACAGAAAGAGAAGTTGGCACTCGAGCTCGAGTTTTTCCTCTATCACAGCAAACTTATCTGGGTCAAGTAGCAGAGCCGGAGTTGTGTGATTCCTCCAGAGTCTCTCTGGAAGCCGAACTGAAGGAAGGATGGGATGATGTGGCTGCAGGCTTTCATTTATTATCAATGTTTACTTGGTTTCTCTCCCCCAGAGTCAGTTTACGCGCCGTCTCTGGCGGCCTGACCGGCACAAATAGACCCATCTGTAGCGGTTGGAAATGACACGGCTTTAATTTTCTGTAATGGAGTCCCAAGCCAAAAGAGCGGTGTGACAGCAGAGGGAGGCTGGGACTTTAATCCAACCTCGCAGAAATTTTAACCCACTGGTGACCCATTAACACTGAGTTATGGATTGTTATTCCAACTCCCAACACAGCCATGACTCTGAAATGAACTGAAATCAAAGCACCAACATCTAAATGTGCAGAAGCATTAACGGCTGCTGTAGAAACAGGAAATCATTTTTACTCAAAAGGTTCTCAAGAGAAACACTAAACCTTTTCCACTGCAGAAACACAGGAACCTTTTCAAGAAGCAACTTAACGTTTGACCACAGGAACCGAGGTCTGAACATATTTTAGAGGTGGCAGCTAACAGTGTGAGGATTAAACTCTAGTCTAGATTGGTGCACGGCTTCCTACATGCAGCATGAGAGCTCTGAGATCTACAAACTGGTTTGAAAATGACTAATAATTGTCACTCATGTTTAAAATTCTTTTATGTAATTCACTTTCTGAAAAGTTTTTAAAGAGTGAATAAAGTGGATGTGGTCACACAAGGCCAACAACACATTGGAATAACGGTAAGAGACTTTTTGGAAACACCAGAAGTTCGACCAATCATTCTTGAAACTTCTGATAATATTCCGGAAACAGTCCATCTATCCATAATCTGTAACCCGCTTATCCTCATCAGGGTCACAGTCGGGTTGGAGCCTATCCCAGCTGACTTTGGGTGAGAGGCGGGGTCAGGAAACAATGAACATGGGAAATTCAGGAATGTGAGTCTGAGTCATTGTGACGTTTACTCGACGTCGACTCAACTCAAGTCTCTGTTTTCACGACTTACAACAAATTTGTTGGACTTGTTATCAGACGTTGTCGATGTTGACATTACATCTGTGTAACTTTGATCGTTATTTGAAGACTCATTCAGATCAGTAAGTGTTGGGAAGTTCGACAAATGAACGATCCGTATGAACGAACCGCTGTGTGTACTGCTCGTCACACAGCCTCAGCGGCCTGTCACGTGACAAATGAAAGAGAGACTCAGACTTGAGGACGCATAGTTGAGTCGTGAAATAATCATTTCTGTTTCCTGTCCTGAGTTGATGCAGCTGTCATGTGGCGAGGGAACGTACTGCATGAAAATGAACGAATCACTGAGACTACTCTTTACTCCAGAGTCATATAAAAGATGAGTTCATATTGAACGATAGGTTCTTTTTAAACAGGATGATACATTGCCCAATAACTTGATTATTAGACAGGGACTTGTCTTTTGTCGTTATAAGGAGGGGAGAAGAAGTGACTTAACTTGCCAGGGAAAACATGACTTGGTTTGATTTGAGTCACATCTGTTGAGATGCACTTAAGACGCCCTGACAGCCCTCTGCTCGATGGTTCAGGATGTTTAAGTTCATAGAAACTGAACCTGTAAGTTCTGGAAGTTTTGACACGTCGACATTGACGTGTTTCAACTGAAACAACACACTTAAGAATGAAACTCACCAGCTGCAGCCAGATGTTGGTAGTCAGGACTTGGTTCTTCTCGTCCTACGAACAGAAAAAAACAAACAACAATCAGCATTCTCCGAGTCACGACAGTCATGATTAAAAGTCTGTCCACTCTCTGCTGTTTCTTTCATCCCTTTAAATTAATCTGAAACGTGGCAGCGTTCCAGCAGAGGGGAGGATGAATATGAATAATGTCAGTTTGATGAATGTCCGGCCTGTTAATACATTTTCAGGTGGCCGAGCGTACAAAGAGAATTAAAAGACGGGGGAGGAGGGAGTTTCTTCCAAGGTAAAGGCACTAAAGGTAAACGTTACAATGGTTTAATAGATGACTGACCTTCAGTTATCTGAGTATTAATATTATTAATATTAATACTCAGTGTATACTAACAACTTACTGTGTGACGATGTTCCTTCATTAGCATGAACTGCACCAAAATGTGGATGAATCCGCTGCTGAAAATAGTCCCATGAAACATGAAACCGGGTTCGCCAATCAATATCTACAAGTCCCTCCATATCGGAGCGTTTTTACAGGAAACATGTAAAAATGAGGACGTAAACAGAACTCTACTTCCTGTTTCGTGAGGACTTTAAATTAGTGCCACCAATATTTCTGATTTCAGTGTTTCCAGTCTTTACAAAGGCGACAATGAAGAATAAAAACAGAAATCCCGACAGAGCTCAGAGGAGGACGAGCGTGCAGCAGAGCGGTTCATAAAACTAGATGAATCCAACACAGAGTCAATACTCTTCACACTCTTCAATACACTTCATCTGCATATATTGTTGATGTTTCTCGTCCTTGTTGTAGTTTGGATCGATGCTGTTTGTATATTTTTGTTGAAGCAGCACTCTCATTGGGCCGTGATGTTGATGAGTTACCTGTTGGCAACCTGTACTGATATAAGATGCCCTTACACTGTACAGAAATGATGCAATAAATCATTTTCCAGCAGAGATATTGACAACATGCAGGAATGTTTTACCAAAGTCACAAAGGCAGCAGCAGCAGCAGCGAAGGGAGGAAACCAGAGTTCAGCTCTTTCCAACGTCACCTGGGAGTCGCAGACCGGAGCGGCCAGCCAGAAAGAAAACCTACTCGTCTGGATATAAAACTCAGAGGCAACGAGGCAAGACAGCAGCAGCTGTGAAACTCAGCTGAGATTATACAAGCTCATAACTGCTGCTACCACACACAGCTCACAGCCTCCTGACAGGCTTCTGCTCGACACTGAGAGTTTAAAGCCACAATGAAAAGAAAAATCAATGCCCTAACGTGCAGCAGCTGCTTCACAGTTAACGCAAGAAACCTTTAGGTGATGAAACCCTGTTATGTTGACCTCATGCTAAATAGACATACATAAAAAATATACAACAATCCTGCCTCACACTATGTCTATCAAGTACTAACGCTGTAGACTTGTTGTCAGCTCGGTAGAGCTGCAGTAGATTCCAATGGAGACAGTTAAAAGACAAAAAAATCCACGGATACTTTCCAAACCAGTGAGTTCAAAACACTTCAAGTATTGATTGAAATTACTATTGAAAATTTTATTTCAGGAAAAATAAGAAAGGTCAATTACTAAGTTTTCTTAACGAGTACAAATTAAATCAGTGCATGTTCAAAAAGGAAGCAGTATACACTGATTCATTTATGCCCCCTCAGCCTATAAATAATAATAATAATAATAATAATAATAATAATAATAACAATAATAATAAAAGTAGAGGAGTCTCCTGCACATACATTTCAATATACTGTACATATACACAATTTCACATATTCATACATATCGACATACCTGAGTGCACCATACATATTTGTGATCATCATCCTAAAAGTATAGACCATTGTGTCTAAACAAAAAAAAACTAAACATAACCACTGTCCGTCCTCATTCTTATACCTCAGGAAAATATGTTTTATTGAAAATATTGAATTTTTGTATTATTTTGTACAATAATTCTTTAATTTAAGCTCAAATTGTAACCAGCCTCCTTTTCACAAAACATTCAATTAATTGGAAGTAAATTATTTTTTGCTTTATACATTATTTGTCGTATACTCTACAATCCTACTCTACGATCCACCAACTTCAAGATACATGTTGGTGTGTTTGTAAAAACCTACATTATTTACTATACTTATGTCCCTTTTTTTGCAATACACACAGAGAGTATGTTCCAGATTCATATTATAGCCAAAATATTATAATACACAGCTGACAGTTAATCTAGTTTTTCTTGCTGCGATTCAACATATTTTCAGAGATCAGGTTAAATATGTTGTTGCATAACATGGTGTATGTTACCTCCCGTGCTGGGACGTCCCTGCTTAGTCTCGATGCTTTAATATGTGGGAACTAATTTGAGGCGACCACGAAATTGAATTTGGAGGGAACTCCCCTGAGTAAAGACTCGGCTTCTTTAACAAAGCCTGCAGCTATTGGACTGATGCACACTTACATATTAAAGCAATAATAAACTGTAGACGGAGGAGATTCTGTATGAATCTGACGGACGACATTCACCCGAGATCACAAAATAAAACACTGAGAACAGTCGGATCAGGTAGCAGAGAGACGACAGAGAGAAAGCTGCTTCTGTACTAAATCTGAACCTGTGTCATTATCTCATATTAATAAGTCATGAATTAAAAAGCTGGGTAATGAAAGAGGATTTTAACACTGTGATGAATGATGGGAACAGAAAATGAATGAAGTCCAGAGAGATGAATTAAGAGAAGTTTAAAAATTGATCCAAATGAATCAGATGATGTCTTTGTGATAAATAAGAGAGAGCAGATGATGACACGAGGAGAAGATAGAATAATAACCTACATGGTGGGAATAAGATATGATAAAGGGATAATAAGCAAAGACAGAAACAGAGAAATGTAAATCTACCCAATGAATGTAATGATGAAGCAACAGCAACAGCAGAATGACTGAAGTGATTAAACCAAAAAAATATTATATATTTGATGCTGAACTAAGGAAACGATGAATCGTGAATCTGTTGAAAGTCATCAGGCAGTTAGACTCGACTCATCGAAGAGACTTCTTCAGTTTTAATTGAACAGATTGAGACAACAGAGTCGACACAATCAGCTACATACAATGCAGCCCTAAAATCAGGTAAATCAGGGTTAAAAAGTCACGATCTCAGAGATTCTAAAAGTAAAAGTCCTGTACTTTGATTACATTATGGCCATTGCAGCCTGTTTGCAAATAATGTCACATTTAACTCATCGACCAAACCAGCGTTGGTCAAAAGACTCATTTCTGTCCAGTTTGAAGTGGCTTTTACGTTTATCTACTGAGCAGAGTTACTGTTTTTTTTATGGTTGGCCGTAGTGCCCATAGTTAGTTCTAATAATCTACCGTAAAAGTACTCATTATGCAGATTTGCCCATTTCAGAATAACATGTTATTGGTTTATGATTATTGAGGCATTCATGTTTTTCATCACTTTCATTTTGTAACTTCTAATTGTGTAATTGTGGTGCACATTAATTATATTTTGTAGCATTAATCTCTAAAACTAGAGTAAAGTAAAAACAAAGTAAAGTTTGTAAAAGCTGAACCTGCAGGGAGTTCAGGCTGAGTCACTGCTATTGATCAAGAAGCCCCCGCAAAATATATTATGTTTGTTTTGTGTTCTGGAACACTGAGTGTCTTTCATTACCTGTTAACTAATTAGAGTATTTTATGTTTATTGTTGTTTACTGATGCTGTTGTCCTTTTTCACCTCATCCTATAGTCAACAGCGTTTTTCTAAAGTTTGCTGTTTTTTCATTTTCTAAGCATGCTGAAGGAACTGTTTGAGAGATTTAAAGTCTAAAGTCATGATGAAATCTACCAACTAAACCAAGAACAGCACAGACAGAAGCAGCTTCATATCAGAGTGGAAAACCTTCCTGCAGCAGAGAAACAGCCGGAAACACGAAGGCTGGAAGGGATTTATATATAGTGAAGAATTAGATGTAATACTGTAAAACGAGATGAGGAGGGAAGTTTTGACAGTGCAGCCACCATAACCAACATACTGTTGTCTAGTAACTAAAGCTGTCAGATTTCATGTACTGAAGTAAAAAAGGTGTAGTGAAGTACACAGTAGCAGAAAATAGTTGTCAGTTATTTTTCCAACCAAAAAAACAGCCGTCACTCAAATTAAAGAACGAGGATGTCATCTTTCCTCAGCCAGAAGAATGACGGCATGTTTCTTAGATCAGAGGTGATGAATGTACCGACCAGGTCGATCGGATGACTTTACAAAGTGTGAAAAAAAATGCAGAGAAGTCATTAATTCTCATTTTTCAATAAAATGAGCTGCTCTGATTTTGGGTGTCGGTGGATGTTACAAAGTTGGAGGTCAAAATTACCCAATTTTTAACCTCCAAGCGTTCCGAGTGATTTTTGAGAAGCCGTGTGGTTTTTGTAATTTGGGAGAACTTGGCCGAGCTTTCACTGTCACTCAGTATTTGAAGCTGAATTCGGTCGACACTCATGAAGTATTAAAGGTTTGATATCCAGTCGCAGCAGCACAGTGCTGCTGCTGTTTGAGAGTTTCACGCTGTATTCTTCGACATGTGGAGTCTCTGCAGCCGTGTGCATGTGTGTGCATGTGTGTTGTCTCCTGCTGTGGAAATGGAGATGAGAGGAGTCAAGCTGTCCCGTTCTCCTGCAGTGAGTCAGTGCCATCCTGAGTATAACTGTGTGTGTGTCTGATACACAGTCAGTTGTTGTTGTCAGTCTCTGCAGCACTGAACCAAATAAGAAAGTCAAAACAGTCAGACTGCAGCCATGACTGATGTTTGTAATGATGACCCCGTTCTGTGTTTGTATGTTTGTGCACTCGCGGTCCTATCCAACAGAGGACTTCACTAGTGTAACATATTGACCAACAGGGGACCACCAAGCCAACAGGGACATTTTGGAGGTTGCCTTAAAATCATCAACAAGAACTCAGAGGAGAACATTAAAATTACTGCTCTAGTGTAATGTACTGTTGCTATGGCACCGTGTAGCACCATGCCAGTTATAGTAGCTCTGTGGTTTTAGTGCAATCTTTGTGCATTTTGTGCAAACATGGTCTTGACCTGGAGCATGGAGATCAGTGATTTGCCTTTTTCCTGCTATACTTCATGATACATCACTGACCTGTTGAGAAAAAGCTACAGCTTTCTTGTTTACACTCAAGAACAGCTGTTAGCCCAAGGCAGTGTTAGCATACTCTCTGTGGAAACAGCGGAGATCCCTGCTGAAGTGAGGAGGAGGAGAGGGATGCCGAGCTGGATCTAAGACGGTACAAACCACGAGTACAGTCTGTTATCACGGGAAACGTAAGATCTCTCCACAGTAAGATGCAGGCTACAGAGGGAGTATGCAGAGTGTAGCATCACAGATACGAGGCTGAACAAACTCACTGAGGACTCGCTGGTAACTCAGATTTCAACTTGTGAAGGCAGACAGCCGAAGACAGACAGGAAAGCTAGGAGAGAGAGAGGGAATGTAAAGGAGTCGTCTGTATACCACAGGCCGGAGTCAGAGCCGGGTCACTGGAGGAAGGACTCAGACATGGAAAACAACTCTACCAGCTGAGTCATCAGGACGCCAACATTTATTTATTTATGAGTGTTTTATTATCCACGTTGTATATTATGAACTGCTGTAACAAGTGATATTCTATTAAAGTTTATCTTATCTTAATAATGTATTTAATATGATCAAAGTCTGTTGCTAATACTGCAGTCAGATATTAGTAAATGCAGTTTACAGTTACTTCTCACATTTATTCTCAAAAAGTGACCATGATTATTTTGGCAATACTTATATCGAGAAATGTATAGATAGAAATTTGTAAAGCGACAGTGCCACTGCAGAATATGGAGGTCCCTGCTTTGATAGGTAGAAATCACTAAAAGATGTAAGTCCCCACTTTTCTTTTAAAAACTTTAAAAAGCAAATTTGCAGTAAAATTATAAAATTAAAATGAATTAAAATTAAGTTTAGAATATAAAATTTACTACTGTCTACTAGGTTTTTTTTCAATATGCAGAGCCAGAAGTCCACACTTGGTTGTTGTAACTTGACAGTCCTCTGTTGGCAGTGTAGGCATGTATGTGTGTGTTGTCACATGCTGTCGGTACCTGACGGGAGGCAGAGCGAGTGTTTGTTATAATGAGTGTAAGGTGCGTGAGTAAGAAATGAATGAGCTGTGTTCATCCTTCATCACTGTGTGTGTGTGTGTGTGTGTGTGTGTGTGTTTACATCTGAACTACACTATCTGACTACATAGTGTGAAAGCTCATCACTGAAGTCAGTAATTAGTGTCAGTCCTGCAGTGGCTGATTAGAGTAACGATCTACTCTGAACTTAAGCACTGTGTTGTTTTTTTCTTAATATGTGGCCAAAAGTATATGGACACGTGGATAGTACAGCGTGTGTGATATTTAGGAAACTACAACAACTTACGGCATACGTTAAACAAAGACAGGACTTTCAGCCAGGAGAACGCTATTCATGTCACATAAGTTACGTTAAAAGAAATTTTGGTTCCTAAATCTAACCAAAAGTGTGAGTTTTATTTTCAATTAAAGAGGCTCCATCAAATACTCTGAAGATTTGGACCTGAATCGTTCAACAACACAAAATATCAATTTGTAATATGAGCAAAAGTTTATTTTGAAATTCTGACTGGAAGTTGCATATTGATTGCATGCAAGACTGATCCTAGAAGGGTACCTACAGCATCCTAGTTTGAAATGTAGGGCAGTGTTGTAGCACTTGAGATCGGTCTCAGTCTTGGATGAAGGGGAGTCTGGGTTTTAGTTCAAGACGGGTCCGGTCGGGATATTGGTTAATACCCTGATTTATCTGTAAAGTGTCTGTGAGGAGACATCATCCAAATATTCTCAAAGAAATTTTGGTTCATCAGCGTCCAAGAGAACACACAGCAGTTTTTTCTAATCTTTCTAATCAAATCAAAGTTCGATTAAACACTTGGATGGTTTGCATGTGTGTGTTCTTACCACATCCATGATCTGCAGCAGGCTGAAGCTGAAGTGGACGGTCAGACTGTGGGAGTCATTGTTGACCGGTCGCTCTAACGGGTTGTAGTTCCTCATCAGCTCCTTGTAGAGATGCCGCTGGTAGACGCCCTGCAGGGAGCCTTAAAAAAAAAAACACATCACGCTTTCAATAAAAGTGTAAATCAGAGTACAAGAAGTACAAATGTGTCCTTTCAGGATTCAGTGGCTGGATGTTTGGTTGGTATTCAGTGGACATCTTTCCCAGAAAACACTGTAGTTGGTAATGTCAGCGATTCAGGAACTGAGCGTCTCTGGATGAAAGCCACATATGTAAATTGGTGCTGTGGGTGAGCTGTTTAATCCTGTTACTGACTCTCTCATACATCCTGCAGTCCGACGAGCACATCTATGAATTTGTGTCAACTTTTGTTGTATAAGCAGACGACGTCACATGTTTTTCACGTAGATGATAAATGAAACTGATAAATTCTACTTTGGGAACAGCTGCAAAAGAAGAGTAAAGTCTGCGCGATGGCAACAATCATGTAGTTTAAGAGCACGTCACGCTGTGAACGACGAGTGTCACAAAAATTTTGGTGGTATCAATCTGAAGCTGTCAGGTCGTGAGATGAATGTGTGGCGAGTAACAATGAACAAAAGTATGCGAGCGCAGAGGCACCAGCTCGTGACATCGGCGCCGCTCTTATGGAAATGTATGAAAATAGATGGATGGATGAATTTATCCCTCCAGGGAAGGGCAGCAGCACATGGAGCACATGAACAAACCACACATAAAATAAAGCCAAATCAAACGTCAAATACAAGCAGCTCCAGACATAAAGGTAAAAATATTAACTAAAAAGAAAGAAGTCTGATAAACCGTCGACAGCGTCCGTCTTGATTAGAGACCTGATGTTCTTCTTCAGGGTGGAGAAGATCCAGGATCACTGACGTGGATCAACAATCAGCCTTAAAGTTTTTTGGATGCAGGTTACACTACAGCCTGTCAGGATGATTGACAGGTGCTGGTGGGGGGAGGAGGGTGAGGCTGACAGCACATGACTTACTGTCAGGCCTGTCCGTGTGCTCAGGGTCGACGAGTTTCAGCCTGCAGACACATTCTTCTAATTTTACTGTTTCCGTTTTGTGAATATTTGTGTTTATATGGTGCGCCTCATCAAAAGGAGATTATTACAGCTGTTGGACTGCTGTCCTAATCCATGTGATGACAAGAAGAGCTCAGCTAAGTAAAGAGAAACAACAGTCCATCATTACTTTAAGACACGGGTCACTAATAGGCGGACCGTGGTCCAGGTCCGGACCAAAAGGGACATCCTACTTGTCTCTGATTGGCCAGTACTCGCTGCAGATGTTGATACAATGACAATGCTGCTTCAATATAGATATAAAGTAATTGTGATGTATAACTAAATTATAATGCAACTTAAACATGACGATGCTGCCGAACCTGAACGTGAGCATTTTTCTTTATCTGGACCTCCTGAAATCAGAACTGACTACACCTGATTTAAGACATGAAGGTCGGTCAGTCCAGAACATTTTTAAGAAATCACGACCAACAAACACATGAATGGACATCAGACCAGAGAAAATCTGGACTTTGGTCTAATGAGTCCAAATCTGTGATTTTGTCTCTGTGAGACTCAGAGAAGGTTACCGGTTGGTATCTACATGTGTGGTTCCCAACGTGAAGCATGGAGGAGGAGGTGCGATGGTGCACACTTAACCAGCATGGCATCAGTCTGCAGAGACGTGCCATCCATCTGGTTTGAGCTCATCATTTGATTTTCAACAGGACAACGACCCCAAACACAAATCCAGACTCTGTGAGAGACATTTGACCAAGAAGGAGAGTGATGGAGTGATGCGTCCCATGACCTGACCTCCACAATCACCTGACCTAAACCCAGCTGAGATGGTTTGGGATGAGTTGTATGAGAACTCCTTCAAGACTTTTGGAAAACGCTCTCTGAGAGAAGAGTGCAAAGTTCATCAAAGCAAGAATCTAGAATCTAAAACAAAGTAAGAAAGAAAAGATCAAGTTACTCGGTCCACGGATCATGTGACTTACACGTCCTGTGTATGGAGCGATGAGGAGGCTGTAACCTTCCTCACATTAATAAATCAAACTGACAGAAACGTCTGATTCCCACCATGTTTTCCATCATTGCAGCTCTTTCGCCATCTCTTCACCTCCACCTGATGTTTGACTCCAGACTGACACGCAGACGAACATTCAGTGTTTCACATCTGGATTGAAACTTTAATCTGAATCGATCAAACTTTTGATATTTGGAAGATGAAACCGCTTCATGAGTGAGGTCACGTTCAGACGTGTCGTCTTTTTCAAACATTTGTAAAATCATTTTCTCTCCTCAACATCTGGATGTTTTTCTTTCTCATTTTTTTATTTGATGTTGTACAAATGTTGAATATTCTCCTGATGATGTCAGACAGTTGGTGTCACATCTTCTGATTTATTCTCCTCATTTTAAACGTCTAGATGTGATTTAAAAACAACTGTTTATCTGCATATTTCCATATATTTGTTCTATGAATCCTGTTTATTTCCATGATACTGTGTGTGTACTCTCTTAAATGTGTTCAATAAACAACGCAAAGGGACAGATCTGTGATTATAATTTTACATCTCACGAAGCGAATTAAACAACAATGAAACAAACATACACAAAGTGTGTGTGTGTGTGTGTGTGTGTGTGTGTGTGTGTGTGTGTTAAACCTACCGTGGATGAGGCAGCAGAGCGTCAGGACATGCAGAGTGAAGATCCGAGCGTCCATCGTCAGAGAGAGACACGAGAAACTGACCGGAGTTCATCCTGAACCGACAGAACACACACCGGAGAGAGAGAGAGAGAGAGAGAGAGAGAGAGAGGGGGAGAGAGAGAGAGAGGGGGGGGAGCGAGAGAGAGAGAGAGAGAGAGAGAGAGAGAGAGGAGAGAGAGAGAGAGAGAGGAGAGAGAGGGGGAGAGAGAGAGAGAGGGAGAGAGAGAGGAGAGAGAGGGGGGAGAGAGAGAGAGAGAGGGGGAGAGAGAGACAGAGGGGGAGAGAGAGGGGGAGAGAGAGAGAGAGAGGGGGAGAGAGAGTGGGGGAGAGAGAGAGAGAGGGGGGAGAGAGAGGGGGAGAGAGAGAGAGAGAGAGAGAGGGGGAGAGAGAGAGAGAGAGAGGGGGAGAGAGAGAGGGGGAGGGGGAGAGAGAGAGAGAGAGAGAGAGAGAGAGAGAGACAGAGAGAGAGAGAGAGAGGGGGAGAGAGAGAGAGAGAGAGACAGAGAGAGAGAGAGAGAGGGGGGGGAGGCGAGAGAGAGAGAGAGAGAGAGAGAGAGAGAGAGAGAGAGAGACAGAGAGAGAGAGAGAGAGGGGGAGAGAGAGAGAGAGGGTGAGAGAGAGAGAGAGAGGGGGAGAGAGAGAGAGAGAGGGGGAGAGAGAGACAGAGGGGGAGAGAGAGAGAGAGAGAGGGGGAGAGAGAGAGAGAGAGGGGGAGAGAGAGAGAGATGCTCCACCCCCCAAAAACATCCAGAGAAGATTCAGCAGCTGTGATTTATTTATGTTTCTACTGAGATTTAACACATTTCAATAAAACTGTCTAAAACCTGGATGTAGTCTCCGTGACGTCCCCGCAGACTGTCTAAAACCTGGACGTAGTCTCCGTGACGTCCCCGCAGACTGTCTAAAACCTGGACGTAGTCTCCGTGACGTCCCCGCAGACTGTCTAAAACCTGGACGTAGTCTCCGTGACGTCCCCGCAGACTGTCTAAAACCTGGACGTAGTCTCCGTGACGTCCCCGCAGACTGTCTAAAACCTGGACGTAGTCTCTGTGACGTCCTCACAGACTGCCTAAAACCTGGACGTAGTCTCCGTGACAATTTTTTTTAGAATTTGTTAAGCTATAAATAACACATCCGTTAATTGCCTCGCAACATCAGGCGACAAAGTAACCTACAAACGACAACACAGATGAATGAATCAGCTGACGTCATCCACCAAGACAGTATTCTGATACGTCAGTTAACTCGTGGGTCGATGTGACAATATACATGACAAACTTTGCAGTAACGTTAGCTTTGACTTTGGACTCTGCGTTGTAGTGTGTGCCATTTCTGAGCTAACGTTAGCTCGTGTAAAGGAGATTTGGCAGAGGAGAAGAGTGAAGAGGATGCTGACGGAGGAAGCTAAGAAGAGAAAAGGAGAGAGTGAGCGAGCAAGAAGCCGCCGGACAAGAGTAAATCTGGGACTGACTTTTAGTGGTTGGTGAGAGCTTGGTGAAATAAAAGGCTGAAAGACAGACGCCGAGCTGGGCTGACTGCTGTTGGACTAGTCAGTAATATTAGCTGGCTGCTGTGTCTGCTGTTGGTGACCTTGTTGATGATTGGCTGTTGTGTTTTTGTCATTTCGAAAGGTCGGCTGTAATTTCCCATCATGCCTGTAAATAAGTAAGTGTGAGCCGACTCCCCAGTGTGAAGGCTTTCCTCCGCTCTACTGAGCATGATATAAACTCCTGATTAATTTGCTAATTAGAGCTGAATAATGAGATCGTTTTCTTAATGACTGTCTCCATTAGAGACGTTACAGCCGATAAACAGGCGGGCTGGCAGAGAGAGGCGGGAAACCCGGTGTCAAACATTTACAGCTGCTGCAAATTCAAACCTGGAACGAGCAGCAAGTTTCTTTTTCTGTCTGAACTCCTGTGACATCATCACTTTAACCAGGTGTGGTTACCTGGTCACAGTTATTGTCACGTGTACGCCGCTCAGAGACAGATGGGTTTCATTTCCAGGACTCTTCCCAGCATCCTCGGCTCAACACTCTGCAGCTGTAACGAGCACAAAGCAAACATAAAAACATCTAAAGCTCGGAGAGTCAGACTCTACAGCTGAGCTCAAATACTCAACATTTGAAGACCTCCTGTCATGAACACGCTGAGCGTGCACTGACACCTGGTGGATGATCAGAGGACTGCATCTATCCATCAGACTGTCTAAAACTGGACGTAGTCTCTGTGACGTCCCCGCAGACTGTCTAAAACCTGGACGTAGTCTCCGTGACGTCCCCGCAGACTGTCTAAAACCTGGACGTAGTCTCCGTGACGTCCCCGCAGACTGTCTAAAACCTGGACGTAGTCTCCGTGACGTCCCCAAACCTGGACGTAGTCTCTGTGACGTCCCCACAGACTGTCTAAAACCTGGACGTAGTCTCCGTGACGTCCCCGCAGACTGTCTAAAACCTGCAGCACTCAATGAAAGCAGAGGCTAAAATCTGAGACCAAACAGGTTAGAAAGTGTCTTTAATGTGAATCTTTCGATCATGTTGAGATGATTTAGTTAATTTAAAGAAA